>ML437531.1:190612-208390 GCA_005239525.1 Nicotiana knightiana
TAAAAAAATGGCCAACGGCCAGATTTTTAAAATCTAGCCGTTGGAGCCTCAAAATAGCCGTTTGGCATGTTTAAAAAATAGCCATTTGGCCCCCAAACTTTGTTTTAACCCCAAACTTTTTATAATTACACTTTTTCCCTTTTCTCAACTATAAATACCCCCTCATTCTTTCATTTTTACTCACAAAAATATCAATCTCTCTCTAATTTTCTTCTACTATTGCTTACTTTATTATTGAAAATTGTGAAAAATTGTGTGAAGTTGGTGAATTGAAGTATTCAAGTCTTCAACATTATACAATTTTCAAGAAGTTGTTCGTCAATTCGGTAAACTCGTTCCAACTCATAAGTTTTAATATTATAGTTTTGTTTGTTTTAGTTTGTATAATTATAATTAATATGGCATTTTCTTTGAAAAAAATGTTTAGTGGTAAGGGAAAATCTAAAGTCGGTGAATCTAGTGGCCAAGCTACTACTCCTCCCCCGGCTCCCCGACGTAGATCTATTACCCGTCCTCCCCCACCTATTATTCTTGATAGTGATAACCCTTGTTTTCAATTTACTGATAGTCAGTTTATACATGATCTTACACCAGGTTCACAATTAAATGATGAATATATGAATGCTCTTTATGGTAATCCAACTATCGATGAAAATGATGAGGAAAATGATGATTTAGATGAAAATCAACCCGATTTAGATGATACACCTACTAGTCCTCTTGTTAACCAAACTGATAATAATCCAAATGATGCCCCGGTTGACCCTCCTGTAGTAACCCCTACTTTTAATAGACAACGTGCTAAACGGGCCGAAACATCTCTTGTTTGGCATTTTTTTACTCAACTAAGAGATCAAAATAAGGCTAAGTGTAAAACTTGTGGGGTGTTGATGTCTCATAAATTTAATGACCACCGTGGCGGTACGGGTAGTTTGAGTAGACACATATTGAAACACCCTGATGCTAAAATTAGATTTCAACAAATGAAAGCTCAACAAGAGGGGACAAGTGTAGGTACTCAGGTTAACCCTAGTACCGGGTCGAACCTAGTTCAACCGGGAATTAACACTGTTACCGGTGGCATTTTATATTACGATCCAAATAAAGATCGTGAAGAATTGGCAAAAATGGTTACTGTTATGTGCTTACCATATAGTTTTCCCTCTAACCCTCACTTTGTCCATTATATTAGAAGAATTTTTAATCCTACTTATAAAGGATGGCCCCGCACAACAGTAAAGTCTGATATTTATAAATATAAACATGAATATGAACAATATTTGCGCTATTTATTTACTCATATTGGTAATCGCATTTCTATTACAACTGATATTGGTAAGAGTGGTAATGACTGTGATTATTTAACTGTTACCACTCATTGGGTTGATGAGGAATGGATAATGCAAAAGCGCATTATTGCTTATAGAATAATTACTTCAAGTCACACAGGTAAGTTTATTGCTAAGACAGTTCATGATATTTGTAGATATTTTTGCATTAAAGATAAAATAATGGCAATTTCAATGGATAATGCTTCTAGTAACACTAATGCTATAGGCTATCTTACAACTACACTAAGTCCTGCATTTAGTAATATTTTCCATGTTAGATGTATTTGTCATATTTACCATTTAATCGTCGGTGATGGTTTGAAAACTTTAAATGCTGAAATTTTAAAGGTTAAATTCGCTCTTCATTGGCTTTTTTATTCAAAGAGTAGAAGTAGAGTTAGAGAATATTATAAAAAATGTGATGAATTTGGCCTTAGAGAAAGAAAGGTTCCTAAACCTTGTCCGACTAGGTGGAATTACTTGTATGAAAGTTTAGTTGTTGCATATGAATATAGAAACCCAATAATGGCAACGTATAATGCCCGTGTTAGTGATGATGATGATGATGATGATGGTCACCTTACAAATCAAGATTGGGCTAATGTTAAAATTCTTCTAGATTTTTTAGAACATTTTCATGTTGCTACAAATGAATTGTCTGGGCAATATTATACTACTATTTCTAACTGTTTAGTTTATATTTCAGCACTTGCAGAATTATTTACTCAATTTTCAGAGGGGGGGGTAGTTTACCAAAATGCTATTTATGATATGAAAACTAAGTTTAAAAAATATTTTTTCCCTATCCCCCCTATTTATGGTATTGCAGCCATGTTAAACCCTACCATGAAATTAGGAGGTCCTCACTATTGGTATAGTCAAATTTATAATGCTTTACCTCTTTCAGTTGAGGAATATGGTACACTTAAAGATGAAAAAGAGTCAATTAAAATAAATGCTCAAACAATTTATAATGCTTATCAAGTAGCATTAGATCATGCTAGACCAAATATTCCAACTCCTACCTCGTCTAGCTCGCAGGTTCCTAAAAGAACTGCGGGGCTAAAATCACTTAGTTCTTGGACGGGGTTTAGGGGTTCTCAAGGTGATAATATTGGTGATAGTTCACAACTAAATGAGCTTCAAGTTTATTTGTCGCAGGGACTTGAATCAGAGAATCCAGACGGCACCTTCAATGTTTTGGAGTGGTGGAAGGACAAAGAAAAACACTTTCCGGTTCTTTCAAGGATGGCTCGAGATATTTTAAGTATTCAAGCTTCAACAGTGGCATCGGAGAGCGCTTTCAGTCAAGCGAGACTTCAAATCGGTGATCATAGAGCGTCTATGAGGGAGAGCTTGGAAAAATCAGTACTCTTCAGAGATTGGATCCGTTCGGAAAGAAGAAATTTTGGACTTGCTGAATCACAACTGGATATAGACGAAGCTTATGAAGAAATGCTAGAGGAACTTGCGGAGGATGTTGCTAATGCTTCGCCCGGAAGCGGTGATGAACAAGCTTCTTTTCCGCCACCACCAACGGAAGTTCCTCCCAACCTTGAAGGATTTATGAAATTTGTTAGGGATACTATGTAGATTAATATGTAACTTATATTTTGGCACATCTTGATTAGTTTTTCTCCCTTTTAATGGTGGTATTAGTACCTTAGCTGTGCTCATTCCATTGGGGGGAGGAAGACTAAGAAAGATATTGCCATTTTTTTAAATGTCGTTATTAATAAAATTTATAAGGCATTTCCTTGAATATTTGTGTTTACACTTGAATTACAAATTTACAATACATATCTAATAGTTATATAATATAATTTACAATAAATTGTCTTAGATAATATAATATAATTACATAACAAAAATTTTGTAACTCTAGAATAACACTTATATAATACACTTATACAAGATTTACAAGAAAATTGCCTTACATAAAAAAAATAAAAAAAAAATAGCCCGGACCCGTTTAGGCCCGCTTGGCCCGCGGGCTCGGCCCTCTTAGCCCGGGCCCATGTGGGCTTAGGCCTGTAGGGGGCCGTTTCCACACATATAGCCCGTTTGGCCCGGGACCGTTTAGCCCGGGCCCGCATAACCCAGGCCTGCATAGCCCGGGCCCGCTTAGCCCGGCCCACTTGACCCGTTTGGCCCGGGCCCGACCCGTTAGCCACCCCTAATTCCCGATCTCCCAAAGTATAGCGGAATGTCGGACCCCAACGGGCACATTACTGCCTACACTTGTTTGAAAGGGAACGACCTAAGAGATGAAGATATTGAATCCATTCTATTGAAAAAAATTGGAGAAACACTGTTCTAAGGGGTTATGATGTGTTATCATAACTTGCCCCCAAACTCGATAGATTCATTCGCCATGATGTGAAACTCCTTTGTGAAAGCACATGCTGGTGCCATCAAGGTCTCTACAAGGAAATCTAATGTCTTCAAAATCAAGAAAAGGGAGAATGAGATGTTAAGGGAGTTCATGTCACGCTTTCAATTGGAACGAATAGAATTACCACCAGTCTTCGAAGATTGGGCGGTACAAGCCTTCACTCAGGGCTTGAATGAAAGAAGCTCGATAGCTTCAAAATAGCTGAAGCAGAATTTAATCGAATACCCCACCATAGTTTGGGCGGATGTACACAACAGGTACCAATCGAAGATCAGGGTTGAGGATGACCAATTGGAAGCCCCCTCGAGCTTGATGTATCCTAGAAGAGTCTTAGAAAAGGAATCGATGCTTCCAGAAGAGAGCCAAGGCCAAACAAAGAAAGGTATCAACCATACGTAGAAAATCGGAGAAATATCCTGAGACGTAACGTACCTCGAAGTGACCAAAGGATGGACCGAGGACAAAATCCTCGGGGACTCGTGAATAAAGCAGGGTTTGACAGGCATACAGGGCTGGTAGAGGCACCCCGGCTATCTGAGTACAACTTCAACATCGATGTTTCAGACATCGTATCAGCCGTAAGTAAGATCAGGGATACCAGGTGGCCCATACCCGTGCTATCAGATCCTTCGCAGAGGAACCCCAACTTGATATGAGAATATCACGATACCCACAATCATAGGGCCGCAGATTGCAGACAGCTTCGAGAAGAGGTAGCCCGACTAATCAGCAAAGGGAACCTTCGAGAATTCCTCAGCGACCGAGCTAAAAAATAATTTCGGGAAAGAGAGGCAAACAAGAAAGATGAAACAGAATAACCATGACACATCATCCACATGATTATCGGTGGAGTCGACGTCCCTCAAGGACCTATTTTTAAGCAAACGAAAGTATCCATCACCAGGGAAAAGAGAACTTGGAGCTACATACCTGAAGACTCCCTTTCATTAAGAGAAAAGGACATCGAGACCTTGTCTACCTCATAATGACGCACTAGTAATTTCTTTTCTTTTGAATAAATTTAAAATTAAATGTGTGCTCGTGGATCTAGGTAGCTCGGCCAACATAATTCGGTCGAGGGTGGTAGAGCAACTCGGGTTGCTCGACCAGATCGTGCCCGCCTCTCGAGTCCTCAACGGATTCAACATGGAAAGCGAGACAACGAAAGGGGAAATAATCCTCCCAGTCAACGTGGCCGGCACAATTCAAGATACCAAGTTTCATGTCATCGAAGGTGACATGAGATACAATGCATTGCTTGCAAGGCCATGGATTCATAATATGAGGGCAGTGCCATCAACCCTTCATCAAATGATGAAGTTTCCTACGATGAATGGAGTAAAAACAGTATACGGAGAGCATCACACATCAAAAGAAATGTTCGTAGTGCACGATGTGGCACCGACAACTTCTACATCGCAGGAGCCAAAAAACAAGCAAACAACCAAGTAACAATCACAAACTACATCCTCGTAGGAACGAATAAAGGACTGTGCCGCGTCCTCGGAACGGATAACCAAAGCATATCAAGGCTTGAACTCCATTGCAGATAAGGTAAAATCCTCTCCCTTTTCTCTTTCACACTTTACGCTAACCTGTGTGCAGGTGTTCGATTGAAAAGAGTCGAAGAACCCCCCAGCTCGAAAGCCTTATGTTTTAAAGCATGCGTTTCTCTCTTTTTCCCTCACGTCGGATTTTATCCCAAATGGGTTTTACCGACGAGGTTTTTAACGAGGCAACATCCATATGCTACCTAAGGAGAACTCACCAAGTATTCAATTCTTCTCTTCGATCAACCTCAAATACTGAGGGGCATTCCCCCAGGAGATCACTAAAATAGGTCAAAGAGGGTCTCAACAGGAGAATGATGTATCAGACAAAACGGTCGAATGAACCGTGTCCACATAGAATAATCGAACGCTCGATGGTGAAAACATGTATACTTGTACCAAATATTCAGGGAATGATATTTTATAATCAATACACTTCGCGCATCAAATAAGTTTGCTATTTTCACAAGAGACAGCCCCAGGGCCAAAAATTTATCAAGCACTCAGAAACTGTCCTCGACAGTCACTCCATCGAGTCACCAAAAACTCGAAGCCATAAGACCTTAGGGCCGGAAACTTCGAGCTCATAAGCCCTCCACGAGGAAATATCAACTCTGACTCGGGGACTGTCCTCGACTGTCGGCTCATCGAGCTATCTAACTCAAAGCCGTAAGACCTCAGGGCCGGCAACTTCGAAATCATAAGCCCTCCATGAGGCAATATCTATGACATAAGCCCTCCATGAGTCAATATCAACTCCGACTCACAGACTGACCTCGACAGTCGACTCAAAAGCCGTAAGACCTCAGGGCTGGCAACTTCAAACTCGTAAGCCCTCCATGAGGCAACATCAAAACTGTAAGACCTCAAGCAAGGCATGTACAAATTTGTAAGACCTAAAAAAGGCATAATCCCCATATCAAAGTCAAGGCTATATATCAAAATTGTAAGACCCCTAAAAGGCATACCCTCGATATAGACGCCGTGGATATCTCACTCGAGGACTAAAAGGCTACGGCCAAATACAATGACCACCGTCATAAGGCTCTGGCCAAACTAATGCGACTCGGTGACGTCTGACTGTTTCCATAAAATCACAGGCCTCCAATTACTTTGAAAAACTTTGGAAAGAACCGGTTAAAGGTCATACCGACCTAAAGCGTAAGAGCCTAAGTCGCCAGCTAGTTGTACCGACCTAACGCGTAAGAGCCTAAGTCGCCAGCTACAGGTCGTACTGACCCAAAGCGCCTCATAGCGTATTTGAAAACCTGAGGGCCGTTGAGCTCGAGTCGAAACCCGACTCGGAGACTAAGCCCAAAATGCTTAACTAAAGCGCCTCAGGGCCAAAAAGCCTAAGAGCCCAAGTCACCCGCTACATTAAAGGTCGTACCGACCTAAAGCGTAAGAGCCCAAGTCGCTGGCTACAGGTCGTACCGATCCAAAGTGCCTCAAGGCCGATTTGAAAACCTGAGGGCCGTTGAGCTCGAGTCGAAACCCGACTCGGAGACTAAGCCCAAAATGCTTAACTAAAGCGCCTCAGGGCCAAAAAGCCTAAGAGCCCAAGTCACCCGCTACATTAAAGGTCGTACCGACCTAAAGCGTAAGAGCCCAAGTCGCTGGCTACAGGTCGTACCGACCCAAAGTGCCTCAAGGCCGATTTGAAAACCTGAGGGTTGTTGATCTCGAGTCGAAACCCGGATCGGAGCCTAAGCCCAAAATGGTTAACTAAAGCGCCTCAGGGCCAAAAATCGTAAGAGCCCAAGTCGCCCGCTACATTAAAGGTCGTACCGACCTAAAGCGTAAGAGCCCAAGTCTCCAGCAACAGGTCGTACCAACCCAAAGCGCCTCATGGCCAATTTAAAAACCCGAGGGCCATTGAGCTCGAGTCGAAACCCGACTCGGAGACTAAGCCTGAAATGGTTAACTAAAGCGCCTCAGGGCCAAATACGTAAGAGCCCAAGTCACCAGCTACACTGAAGGTCGTACTGACCTAAAGCGTAAGTGCCAAGTCACCGTCTTAAAAAGCCTCAGGGCCAATTTATAAACCCAAGGGTTTCATCTCAAAGTCCAATTCATCGGGCTAACTACCGACAAGCAAATCAAAGAAACCAAAGAATATTTCATATATATATATATATATACATGTGTAAGACAAATACATATTTGCAACGCTCACACAGGAGTCTTATGCAAACAAAAAAGAAGAAGATCTAGTCTACTCTCGGGACCAGCTCTCTCAAGGTCCCCTCGGACCAGCTCCCACGGCGACCTTCAAATTTCAGCATCAGCTCAAGAAGAAAGGAAAAACTTGGCGTCGATCTCGTCTGCCTCGGCCTGCTTTATCTCTTCCGAGAGGTCAAAGCCCCTAGAATGTATCTCTTCGAGGGTCTCCTTCCGAGACCTGCATCGGGCATACTCATTGCTCCTCCTCTCTCTGTCAAAATCACCTCTCAGCTCAACCTGAGCATCGACAACATCTTTCAAATAAATGACCACTTTCTTATCGGCCTTCGCTCGAACTTTTTAAGCTTCAGCGTGGGCATCCACGACCTTGGCCTTCATATTCAAAAGATCGATCTTGAGCTTGGAAATCCTGCTCGTCTGAATTGAGCTACTTTCTCGAGCATTGCAAAGTTGCACCTCGAGAGAAGAAGCCTTGTCCAAGGCGTTCCTTTGAGCTGCAACATGAATGCCTATCTGCGCCGTCAACACACGACATTCGAAATTCACTTGCCCGACCCCGCCTCAAAGGCGTTCCAGCATTTCTGTTTTTCTCTTCAGCTGAAGCACTGAAAAATTAGTTTCCGAAAGCGGGAAAGGGAGCATATACCACTTCAGGATAAGAGTTACCTAACACTAGAGATTGCCTTCAAAGTTTCATCTCCGATGCATCTCCGACAGAAGATGTATCAACTCTTTCATCTTCTTGCAAAGAAGCTTGAGAGATTTTTCCTTGCCCAAAGCTTCCCGCAACCTGGTCTCACAACGGAGCATCTCGAACTTGAGCTTATCAAAAACCTACGGAAAAGAAACTCCAGTTCAGAGAATGAAGATTCATAGCTAAAAAGCCAACAAGGCCAAACAAAACTCACCTTGGAGCAAAGCCACTGAGCCTCCTCGAAAGTTGAGCGTGCGTCTACTGGCCTGGCCCCATCGGCCCCAGCTGAACCACTGTTGGTAGGGGCATGACCACTCGAGACCCCAATTGGTTCAGGTGGCCCCTAGCCCTGAGCATCCCTTGAAGTACCTTCGAGGGAAGAAGCAGATGATGGTAGAGGACCCTTGCTCCTTCCCACTCGAGGAACCTCTCCCTCAAAACTAGAGGTCTCAGGCCTAGCAAAGTCGGAAACCTCGGGAGGCCCCCTGGCTCGAGCCGTAGATGAAGAACATCCCCCCAAGGAGAGCTGACATCCACAGAATAACCAACATATATGAAGTCTTCTTCAGCGACGGTATCTCCTCTTTGTCTCTAGGAAGGCCCCGCCTAAGTGGGAATGTCCTCATACATCGAGGACCTTTTCCGCTTATTATCCTCCCTCGGCTCCGAAGTCGACGACCCTTCCCTCTCCTCGAAGAGACAACATCTCACCTCCGAGAATCCACCAGCACCTATGGTAGAAAAGTTAGTACACACAAAAGGAAACATTCTCGAAAGGGAAATCGCATGGCTCTTACTGTGGTGCTTTGCTTCCTATCTGCCCTTCGATAGATCCCGCAACTTGCATTCATCGTAGGTCGACGAAGCTTCCAGCTTCCGAGTCCAGTCCGCAAGGTCGGGGATCTCTTCCGACATCCACGGAACCGCTGAGAAAAATAAAGAAACATTCTTATAGATCAACCAGAGCAAAGAGCACTAAGGTACGACATAGCTTACGTTTGAAGTTCCACTTCTCGGGAAACGGTAGGAACTCTGCAGGAATAATATCGGTGGTCCTCACTTGGACGAACTGGCTCATCCATCCTCGGTTCTGGTCCTTGTCGTCACTAGCAATAAAGGGCCTCATGGATCGGTGTCTTAACGCAATCAGGCCCCGACAATACTGAGGTCGATATAGTCTAATAAGGTGGCTAAGGGTAAACTCGAGCCCAGCCTTTTCTATAAAGTACCTCATCATCAGCACTATCCGCCAAAAGGAGGGGTGTCTTAGCCAGGTTGACTCGGTATCTCTTACAGAACTCGAGCACCAGGCGGTTGAGGGGCACAATGTGAATGGGTACGTTTTAAAGTTTAGGAATCCCTCTACATAGTTCATGATGTTCTCTTATCGAGAAGGTATCTACATCATCACATTATATCCTCAGCCGTTGTCTCTCCTTACGGCCTCAAGATGGTTTTCTTCTATTGATCAGATGAACCTCGATGCATGCTCTCGATGGCCGAGGCATCAAAAGGTTTCTCTAGTGCAAAATCTTTCTTCAAAGCAAAGCAACTTGAGGTCAACTCACCATATGCTGGCGGTGTACCACTGGTCGGGCAAGATGCATAGGAAATGTTTTCTTCTTCTTGGTAAACGGATTTGGGCACGACACCCATAACTACTCAAGCATAGGTAAATAGGAAGAAATGAAAGCAGTTTCGCAAAAATGAGAAAGGGAAGAAACGTTGAAAGAGAAATCTAAGTTTTGCAAAGATGCAAGACTAAGAATGAATAGGAAGCAAGAATATATATAGAGCAAGAGGTGGCTAACCAACTAATTTGAAAGGCATTCAATTCTGACAAAGTCGTCATAACATTTGGGGAAGTGTACCGGTGGGGCCACCTTGGTCACGTCATGGTCATGTCACATAAATGACATTGTCGCACAACATTCGAGGGATCAAATCCCCCATGCCGACCTAGCCTCGAGAAGGAATCCGATCTCGAGGGGATCTACTATCGCAAGTACGAGTTCCTAAGAGCTAAGAATCAAAGCATGAAAGCCAATTTTTGCGTAAGCATTGCGGGACAAAGTTTGGGAGATACGTAAGAAAAGGTATTTTATTTCAAGAAAAATATATTTACAAATGTGTTTTTTACAAAAATTCCCCCGAAAGGTCCCATATCCGACATAGTCGGCATTGCCGATTCCTCCTCCAGGGCCCTGGCATCTTTGATCTCTGCAGAGAGATCGACGCCCTTAGCGCTCACTTCCTCGGAGGTTTGCCTCCTGGCTTGTTTGCAGGCATGAGCAACCGCCCGATCCAGTTTTAGCTCGTCCTTCTCGGATATCTCCCTAGCCCGATCATTCGCAGCAGCAACATCCCTCTTGTATGAGGAAAAAAACTCATCGGCCTCGGACCTGGCCGCATATAGTGAAACAACCTCCTCCTGAGAACCTCGAAGAAGTTCTTGAATTGACGATAGCTTCTCCCGAAGCGCGTACTTCTCTGAAGCCGTGGCATCATTCAGCCAAGCCAGCTTGAGGATTTCAGTGTCTCTAGCCGCAACATCCTCTCGGAGCTTCTCCACTAGGGCATCCTTATGCCTAATCTGAAAAGCATAGAAAACAATTCGATTAGCGCCAATCATTGCAATTAAAAATAATGTTGTGAGCACCATAATTCCTGCTCGAGGAAGTCGGCCTTCTCTCAAAGCGCTCTCTCAGAGGCCGCACGGAGGTTGATCAATTCCTCATCTTTTCGGGCACACAGAGCCTCCAGCTCGACAGACTCCGACATGAGCTTCTCAAGCTCACCTCAACGATGAGTCAACTCATCTTGCTTCTTGGAGAAGTCTTGGTCATACAACTTCTTGACCTGCAGCATAGAGGAAGAACATTAGAAAGCAAGAATAGAAAGTTGAAGAACAACAAATTATTTCGAGAATATCACTTGCTTTTGGAGCCTCTCGGCCTCCTCGAAGGCAACAGGGGTAGCAACATTAGTCTCCTCCTCCACCCCTTCAAATTATTTTCCGAACGCATCATCCTCTCCGCGAGAGGTCTCCAAACCAGAAGAATTCCTGACTTGGGCAAATCGTATCTCCCCTAGAGAAAATGACGGGCCCGAATGAAGTCCACTAGCAATATCAGCCTCCATCGAGGCTTCTTCCCGACCCTGAAAAGCTCCTGTAGCAAGACCTCCGAGCTCATCAACTCGGACTGTGCCATGTCCGACGAGCGTCTCGAGGACTACATCCAAACCCTCCTTGGGGGTCTCCTTAACACAGGGCGGGTCTGCATCGGCCGCCTCTAACTTAGCAGACGACCGCCCAACGGCTCTCGAAGCACCAACGCTTCGCTTTGCCCTTTGTAACAAAGGAATGTATCGTCACTCTCTTCCTCGGCCCGCAGGCTTTCAACGGATGTCGAGGATAAGACTATGGCACCGGTCTTGGGCTTCCTAGTCTTTGCCCTTTTTGATTTAGGGGACTCCGCCGAAGCCTCCTTCTTCTTTTTCTTGTCCTTGGCAGTCTTCGGAGACTCTTCCTTGCTAGATAGAGGCGGTCCCATCAACACACATTTGCCAAGGCCTGCACAAGCATGTTATATCAAGAACACCACTATCGAAAGCACTTATAAAGAATGAGAAAACAGTAACAAGAAGAGCATACCATGGTTCTTAGACTGACACCGTATTTTAGACAGCTCACACCATACACGTTTTTTGTATTGGAAAATGGAGTCTAAAAGTTTGATCCACCCCGGAAGGTCCTGAACCGCGCCAGGAAACCAAATAGTGGCTACACAATTAGAAGAAAATCAGTCAAAAGAAAAAGAGATGGCAAAACATACTCAATTCAGGGGTACTTACGTTTCATGTTCCATTCCTCCGTGAATAGCATTCTATCAGCAGGGATGATGTCCGAAGTTCTGATCCTAAAAAAATGGCTCATCCATCCCCGATCTTTATCCTCGTCGATACAGGCGAGGAACGCCTTGGCAAATTGACGGTGCAATTTGATTAGGCCCCCACGAAAAAGTCGAGGGATGTATAATCTAATCAAATGGTCGAGGGTGAAAGTCATTCCCTCGACCATGTTGGAAATGTGGCGAATCATATATAAGATCCTCCAAAAAGAAGGATAGATCTGACTGAGTGTCACTCGGTATTGATGGAAAAAATCAAGAATCACCGGGTCAATCGGTGGAAAAGAAGAATGTACGGGGCCTAAGGTAAATGGATATGTATATACGCTGAGAAATCCAACCTTATGCGTGACTATGCTTTTGTCAGCTGTGGGACCCCCAATGGCAGTCGAGTTTTACCCTCTCCGTATCTGATACTACACTTATATATCAAGACATGGGCTCGCATCGACCCGGTGTATAAGGGGGTTTCTCAATTGTGAAATCAGAGATGGTGTCGAAAGGACCAGGGATGCATTGCTCGATGGTAGGAGGACTTTGTGACTTTCCCTTAGACATGCATGATGAAGAAGCGTCTCCCTCTTTTTGAGGTACCGTTTTTGAAGTTTTTGCCATAGTTATGATGAGTTTTGAAGAAAAAAGACAAAAAAGCAAACACAGATAGGAGATGAGAGTAGAGAATACTTAGTAAAAGTTTAAAGGTTTGAAGAAGATGTAAAATTATGAAAAGTCAAGTGATTGAAGTATTTATAGAGGCCCTTTGGGCATGCACAGAAGTGGAAAGGTCGAACCAATCACGGTTCATGGGCTTCTCGAGAATTGTGTTGACGACGACCTCTGTGCAGATTTTTATGTCACATCATTTAATGCTCGGAAGAGACTGAAGTCATAATAGGGATGTTGAAGAGGCAAAAAGTCAAGACCGTTTCTTACCACTTCATTCTAAGAAACGTGGGGACTATATGTATATGGCTAAAATTGGAGAGCCCGATTTTACAACCATTACGACGCTCAGAAGGCTCGAAGATTCGAGTTTTGGCATCGAGGAGGCACATCAAAGGTCCTTGACCTCGGTCAGTGCAAATCTAAGATCGACGTGGAAGGGCGGGAAACGCCCAAGAGGCATGTGATTAAATCTTACAAAGTACACAAAATAGTACAAGCCCGTACCGTGGTATTAAATGACTGTACCAGTCATATCTCCTTTGTATAATTACACATGTACTATGTTGAGATTCCCCCTCATATATAAAGGGGACCCTTGTAACTTTGTAACACGGATGATATCCAATACAAGAAGAAGAACATCCTATGCTCTCTAATAAAAACATTCTCTACAATTGCTTCATTTATTTATTGCCTTTCATTTATTGTGTTCTTGAGTTATTCCTTATTTATTACTTCTTATTGATCATAAATAGGCCATACTTTAGGCCTTCAACTCTATTATATTGTTCTTGATAGCCCTTTTCAAGCTCCTAAGCTCGACCTCGAGGCCCGTTTCGACCAGCCTCGAGACCAGGCCCTCCACTGCTCGGTTTGCGTAATCTCGTTTCCTTTTTCTCTTGTCCCGTTTTCTCACTTCTCACTTAGCATCTACTGCCTAAACAACTGGTATTAAGATAAATCACATATTTTTATAACCACGTAATTATGTATAATTGTAACTACCATTTTCAAGGGAAACACTTACCGCTTAAGATTCCAAAACTAGAATCCTTCTTCTGATTTGCTTCTAAATCATCCGGTAACTAAATTCGACCATGCACGAAAGTCAATACAGATAATACAAATCTGTTCAAGACCTTATGCCGCTGAATGGGACTTAAATTCTCAAAACGACCGGCCGGGTCTTTACAATATGCCGGCGCGCCAGACACGACGAAGGGGTGTTCCTGACCGGTGCGGCTGGAGGTCGCACATTAGAGGTACTAGGGGTAGAAGGGAAGATGTAATTTGGCACATACCCTAGTGGTAGAATATGATCGCTCGTTGCATGGAGCAGTGGTTGAGTAGCTAGGGGTACGTTGGAAGTTCCCTCAGAGGGACCCTGAGGCGGAGGCTGACCGGAGACTCAAGCCTAATACACATCAGACAGTTGTTGTTTCAATCTTCTTACTTCCTCTGACTCTTTCTCAAATGGATGACCTTGGGGTTCATCACTGACCAACTTGATTTCATCATTGTTAGCCACTGCAACATTTCCATTAGATCTGGTGAAGTAATGATGTGTTTCCAGTTTCACCACAAACCAACCACATTAAGCTTACTATATATGAGACAAAAAACGTATTAGGGTTAAGCATTTTACATATATGAATCACACGTAATAATCCATGATCCTAATGTTATCACTACCTCTAACATGATTTTAGAAGGGTTCATGTTTCATTCTGATTTATAAGGTTGCTGCTTATTGACACTTTTATTTTTTTCTCTCTTTTTTTCGTTTT
Organism: Nicotiana knightiana; assembly: GCA_005239525.1. Taxonomy (NCBI): domain Eukaryota; kingdom Viridiplantae; phylum Streptophyta; class Magnoliopsida; order Solanales; family Solanaceae; genus Nicotiana; species Nicotiana knightiana. Next base: position 205,131 of record ML437531.1, read on the forward strand.
TCTTTTCACTCGCCTCATTGTGATCCTTCATTTTAGTGCCATTGAAAAATTGTAACGACCCAGCCGGTCGTTCCGTGAGATTTACATCATTTTCCCCATTTTTGCATTTTTCATATATTGCTAGCCTATTATTTTTGTTGTGTTGGGTCAGTTGGTTCGGGTCCGGAGTGGTCATAGTGAGAATTGAGGCATTTAGTCTCCTAATGTAGCCTAAAAGTTGAGAAAGTCAACTGAGAGTTGACTTATTGGTGAACGACCTCGGAATGTAGATTTTATGGCTCATATAGATTCGTTAGGTGATTTGGAACTTAGGAGTATGTTCGTAATGAAGTTTTGATGTCCGGTGAGGAATTAGGCTTGAATTAGCGAAAGTTAGTTTTTGGCGATTTCCGATCGGCAGTGGAAAATAGGATATCGGGGTCGGAATGGGATTCTGGAAGTTGGAGCAGGTTCCTAATATCATTTTGGATATGACTGCAAAATTTCAGGTCAATCGGAGGTGTTCTGGTTGGTTTCGGCGTAGTTGGCAAAATTTGGAAGTTTCAAAGTTCATAGGCTTGAATTTGATGTAATTTTGGTGTTTTCGTGTTGTTTTTGGTGTTTTGAAGGCTCAAATAAGTTGGAGTAATGCTATGTGGTGTGTTGGTATATTTGGTTGGGGCCCCGAGGGGCTCGTGATTGATTTCGGAAGGTTGGCGGAGTTTTAAGCTTGGAAAATTGCAGCAAATGGCTGCTGGTGTAAGTTTCTGGTGTTGGTCGCACCTGCGGAAGGGTAGACGCAGGTGCAATGACGCATGTGTGAAAGGTCATGCGCAGGTGCGGAGGGAGGCTAGGCAAGGGAAAATCCGCAGATGCGAAGAGATGGCCGCACCTACGAATCTGCAGGTGCGGAGGAGTGGCCGCAGGTGCGAGAATTGGCCCGTTAGTGGGATTTCGCAGGTGCGTACCTGGGACCGGTCCGCAGGTGCGATTAAGTGTCCACAGGTGCAGAATTTCTGGGCAGAACAGTATAAAAAGGGGCCTCCGTGAAATTTTATTCATTCCACCATTTTTGCATGCGGTTGGAGCTCTTTTGAAGGCAAATTGAAGAGGAAATTCGTGGTTTTTCAGTGGAGGTAAGTTCCCGGGTTATTAAAGTCGTTTCTATGCTATTTTGTTCGGATTAGGCTTGTGAATTGAAGGATTAAAGTAGGTAAAGGATGGGAAGAATGGGTGGAGGATTGGAAAATGCTTTTTGTAATTTGGGTAGGCAATTGTGGTCCGATTGTGATGTTTTTGGTATGTGTAGAATAATGGGAGGACGAGGTTTCTAGTGATGTAAAATTTATTGAATTTCCGAGATGTGGGCCCCGGGCTCGGGTTTGGCCGAGTTTCGAGATTTTTGTATAATTTGATAGTTTTCGATTCGGTTGTGTTCCTTTACCATATATTAGTGATGTTAAACTGGTTTTTGCTAGATTCGGAGAAATCACGAGCCAATTTGAGGGGCAAGAGCATAGCGGACCAGTGTTGTGGCCCGGTAGAGGTAAGTAATGGTTATAAATCTTGTCCTGAGGGTATGAAACTCCGGACTACATATTTCTCACTGATTTTTGAATGGCACACATGTCGGATGACGAGTGTGTGGCACTTATGAATTTTGGATCGGACTAGGTCCTCTCCCCAGGTGACTAATGGGTTGCATATTTTACTCAAAACCTTATGTTAAATTATGTTCTAAAGATTGTTGAAATATTTGGGCTATAAGCCGTGTTTGGGGCATCGTGCCAATCTGTTTAGACCCTTTGGGGGCTTTTTTACTGATGTTTTCCTCACTATTTACTGATGATTTCACTCAGCCACATTGTGCTTACTCTTTTCGAAATGCAGCCTGATTTACACTACTTTGAGATTTAAAAATGATGTTTTGGGTCGAGTACCCTGTTTTATTGATTCGCCCGAGGGGCCTTTTGAGTGGTTCTGCTGAGTGAGGCCGAGGGCCTGATTGTGAGGATATGATACGCCACGAGGTGGCTTGATATTAGCGCTTGGGCTGAAGGAGCCCCTCCGGAGTCTGCACACACCCCCAGTGAGCGCACCGAGTGCCGAGTGCCGAGTGACGAGTGATTGGGAGGCATGAGTGACTGTGAGGTGCTGAGTGACTGATTATGAGTGACTGTGAGGCATGCCCGAGGGGCTGATTATGATACATGTTTTGCCTGAGGGGCTACTTATGATTTTACTACTTTCACTCTGAACTTATGAAATATGTTTTTCCCGAGGGGCCTCTATATGATTCATTTCATTTTCATACTAAATCTTTCGGTTTGAAGTTGTTAAAAATATGCATTCTTCAAAGGACTTTTCTGAAGTGGGTTTTAAGGCATGATGATATCATATATCTATGTTTATACTGTTGGAAAGAAAGGTTGTGCATATTGTGAATTGATGACATTGATTTCTATGTGTTTTCTTGCCACTTAGACTTGATTTATTTTCATTACTACTGAGTTGGCGTACTCACATTACTCCCTGCACCCCTGTGTGCAGATTCAGGTGCAGATACCGAGCATTAGCTATCTTTTCCTTGCGGAGCCGGATTGTGGGATATAGAGGTAGTTGTTCAGCGTCCGCAACATCTCTGTTTTCCCATCTTGTTGTATCTAGNCTGTTTTATTGATTTGCTCGAGGGGATTTTTGAGTGGTTCTGTTGAGTGAGGCCGAGGGCCTGATTATGAGGATATGATATGCCACGAGGTGGCTTGATATTAGCACTTGGGCTGAAGGAGCCCCTCCGGAGTCTGCACACATCCCCAGTGAGCGCACCGAGTACCGAGTGATGGGTAACTGTGAGGTGCTGAGTGATTGATTAAGAGTGATTGTGAGGCATGCCGGAGGGGTTGATTATGATACATGTTTTGCCCAAGGGGCTACCTATGATTTTTACTACTTTCACTCTGGACTTATGAAATATGTTTTGCCCGAGGGGCCTCTAAATGATTCATTTCATTTTCATACTAAATCTTTCGGTTTGAAGTTGTTACAAATATGCATTCTTCAAAAGACTTTTCTGAAGTGGGTTTTAAGGTACGGTGACTTCATATACCTATGTTTATACTGTTGGAAAGAAAGGTTGTGCATATTGTGAATTGATGACATTGATTTCTATGTGATTTCTTGCCACTTAGACTTGATTTATTTTCATTACTACTGAGTTGGCATACTCACATTACTCCCTGCACCCCTGTGTGCAGATTCAGGTGCAGATACCGAGCATTAGC
>ML437531.1:208580-220967 GCA_005239525.1 Nicotiana knightiana
TCCCCAGTGAGCGCACCGAGTACCGAGTGATGGGTAACTGTGAGGTGCTGAGTGATTGATTAAGAGTGATTGTGAGGCATGCCGGAGGGGTTGATTATGATACATGTTTTGCCCAAGGGGCTACCTATGATTTTTACTACTTTCACTCTGGACTTATGAAATATGTTTTGCCCGAGGGGCCTCTATATGATTCATTTCATTTTCATACTAAATCTTTCGGTTTGAAGTTGTTACAAATATGCATTCTTCAAAAGACTTTTCTGAAGTGGGTTTTAAGGTACGGTGACTTCATATACCTATGTTTATACTGTTGGAAAGAAAGGTTGTGCATATTGTGAATTGATGACATTGATTTCTATGTGATTTCTTGCCACTTAGACTTGATTTATTTTCATTACTACTGAGTTGGCATACTCACATTACTCCCTGCACCCCTGTGTGCAGATTCAGGTGCAGATACCGAGCATTAGCTATCTTTTCCTTGCGGAGCCGGATTGTGGGATATAGAGGTAGTTGTTCAGCGTCCGCAACATCTCTGTTTTCCCATCTTGTTGTATCTAGCTATTTATTTGGAGGTCTTTTCAGTATAATAGTATACCTTTGGCTTATATTTCTTAGATGCTCATGACATGTTGGCTCTGGGTTTTGGGGTTGGTGGCACTGTTATTTGGCCTAATGTATTTAGTAAACTCTGTATATTTTATGAAATGCTTGAAATTTGATTGGGATTTTGAAATAAATTGTGAACATGTGATTATTGGCTAGCCTAGTTCCACGATAGGCTCCATCACGGCCGATTTAGGATTTGGGGTCGTGACAAAAATATTTTGATCGAATCTTTTGGGGGTTGCCTACGTATCATCTCGCCGCACGAATCAGTTCATTACGTAGTTCAGGGACGTAAGACACCAGATTGATTCTTTTTTATTTAAGAAAAATAAAATATTTGTATTTTTAAGCTATTTACATAATTTTTCAATAATAGCCTATATTCATGCATAATTACATTTTTATTATATTATTCATGCTAAAATAGCGTTTTATATTTTTTATAATGTTCAGTTATTATTTTTAATCATTTTATTGTATAAGTAATATTTTATTATTTATTAATTATTTTTATTTAAACAATTTTGTGTATTTAAAACGTAGCCCAAATTATACCAAATTTTCGGACCACATTAGTGCTCCAAACTCCTCAAATCCTTGGCCCAATTTCCCCAGCCCAAGACAAACGACCCTCTAATCTGACCCGGTCGGTACCCATTTGAACTATCCGACAGACTCCCCTTTCTATCTTGGCCGTTGATCTCAAATGATCAACGACACCTAATAAACTAACCCCTTTCCATATATCCCTCCCCTCTAAACCTAATATCACTTCACTCTGCCTAGTCGCCCACAAACAATCCCACTCTCTCTCCTCTCATACTAAACCCTAGCTGCCTCACCCCAAATCCTAGCCTATACCCAAGAGAATATGGAGATCTTCCATATTTCCTTTCCTTTTTCTGTACTCACAAGTGTTCTTTCCCATATGGAAGCTTGTCAATAGGCATTCGTTCGACTCCGATTCGGTATTATTACCATATTCTTGACTTGATACACCCACTGCCAGGCCCATGGCTCTCATTCAGTGAGATTTTTTGCCATTTTTGTTCTTCATCCAAACTAGGGTTTACCGGATTTTTCTGCTAAACTGATTTCAATTGATTTTGCATGCTATATTTTCCTTATTTGTGTTTAATATACTAACTTTCCTTGCTGGGTGCTAAATTTTGATGCAATATATACCCCTCCCCAATTCCTTTTTGAACGGAGTCTAATCACTGAAGAATCATTGTTATTCTCTCACACTCTCACTCCCTCGATACTATTATGATTTTATTGCTCTTGGCTGGCTAAAGCCAAAGCTGTTGGAATCCTCTCTAACAACCTCTCTAGTGCGAGCACTGCTTGGGGTCCATTTGAGGCTCCTGTGAACTCTGACGCACTAGGATTTGGGTCTCTTGCTTGTTCTATTTGCTGGTGATATTCGAGTTGTTTCTGACACCTAGCATTTCTTTCTCATTTTTGGTTTTTGAATTCGCAATTGGTTAGTGCTCTTGACTCTAGCAATCCTGTTTCCCTTTTCTATTAATATTCATGATCTGTAGACCAATATTATTTGAAATTTTGTGAGCCAACATGATTTGGATACTGTGCTACCTTTGTATGCAATCTTATTCGTCTTAATGTTATTATGAAATTCTAATGTTCTCTAGCATCAAAATATGTTAAAGTCCTAAATTTAGAGTATGTTCACTATGCGTAGTTAACTAGTTTGATCCCTGACCTCCTTGGGTTCATTTTTTTTATGTTAAACTTGATTTCTGCTTGTGTTACCTGTTAGGAATTGATCTTCATACCCTGTTTTGGATTTTTGTTATAAAACCTCTTAGGAAAATTGATATTTAAGTAATTCATGTATAACTTGCTACTTGACAATCTCCTTAGAGTTAATTCATGACCATGCCTAACCTAAACTCTCGTGTTTAATTCCCTTGCTATTAGAACTCTTGTTTGGAATATTTTTGCAATCAAACTTTACTTATTCTGAAAGCCCATCCCTGTGGTACTATCACTGTCTGTTTGTTACCACTCATTCTATGTGTTTACTAAATCCCTTTGTATGAGCTCATATGTTCTTTCACCTATTAGAAATCACCTTTAGGATGGTTACTTAGAAGTCTTGATACTAGGAAACCATGTGTATGTATCCTTGCGCAGACTCTAAGTCACCTGGATGACTGGTTGCACCTATGTTCCTATGTTCATGCTGTTTGTTAGTGGGTAAGCGAGACAATTGTTTCTATGTTTGGGCCTGGTTTGTTGGGCCATGCTATTGTTGGACGGAACACTGAATTCAATTGTGCTTTAATCATCCCTAAGTACTGGAATTTGGGCCTATTGGTTTATATGAAGATTAAGGCTGGTGAAGGCCCAGAAGCATCATGGGTTGTTATGCATTGGGCTTGTAATCGTTCTATTGGGCTTGTAGTTATTTCATTCTGTAACTAGTCATACTTAGGTTTATACTATGTCATTTGGGCCTGTAATAATGAATAATGGGGAGATTAATAAAAGAGGGACTAGGGCATTCTAATATTTGCATGAAAGGGTAGAAGACATTCCTATAGGGTCACGTGCTTTATGTGCTACTTTGTTTAGCTTTCTTTACTTCTACATATCAATAGAAATCATGGCTATAGGAATCATGCATACCATATTCGTACACTATTCATACACATTAGTCTAAGTATTAGCCATATTTATTTCTATGTTATTACTGTGCATTTAGACCGCATGCCTATATGATGTAATAACATATGCTTTGTTAACATAGATACCATGCTTTAGTAGGATTCCCATCTATATGTCATAAGGATAAGACTAATCAACTAATCAACTACTTTTGTTTCTTCATTGTACTACCCTACTTAGAAAGCATGCCTATAATGATAAGACTATGAAATCAATTGCCAACTATTAGAAATCCTGCATATAGTATACTGTCACCCGCCTAGAAAGCCTGTCTATAAAATCAATGCTGATAATTTTGATTTTTTCGAACTGTTTTACTGCCTCATCGCATGAACAATGTAGATGTCATGCATATAGATTTGTAATACCTTTAATCTGTTAATCTAGAAGTTGTAGTACTGTCTGTACGATTCATGAAATTAAAATCACATAGGAACCATGCCTATAGGATTTAACAATCCAAATACATCTTAATTCTGAAAGCGTCCTCTGCTTAATCTGAAATTTAGTCTGCGTGCTTCTTTGTTTATGTGCGGAGGCTAACATGAGAAACTCTTTGTTTTTATGTGCATTCCTATTTGTTTTGTATGAGCTGTCACACTTCCTTTTTCCACCCTCGAGAGGGTAATAAGGGAGTTTTTCCAATTAAAAGTGACATTATTCAGATTCGGGATTTATTTTAGTTTTCAGAGTCGCCACCCGGATTTTTGACGATGCTCGGGGACACCGTTTATTTATTAAATCCCTAAACCGAGGAAATTTTGAATCTGTTTTAATTTGTCTGCGACCAGAAATCCGAGTAAGGAATTCTGTTAACCCGGGAGAAGGTGTTAGGCACTCCCGAATTTCGTGGTTCTAGCACGGTCGCTTAACTATTAATATTTGGCCTAAATTATCTGACTAATTACGTGTTTTAAACCTACTGTGCATTTAACTTTTATAATTTTAAAATCGCTTTTAATATTTATGGATTTATCTTGAAAAAGTCACGAAGGCGTGCACTTGTTTGTTTTTGGACATATTGTAACCGTGCCACATGAAATGCACCCACGATTACAACATGTGATTTTTTATTATTGTTTGAAGTTGGAGTCGGGGACATGAGTTGCCGCACCCGGGTGTGGATTACATAATCATGACTATGGTCATGATAGTTAAAATGCTTATTTGAAGCAATTGTCGATTATTCTCTAAGTTTTGTAATTTTAGTCTAAAAGAGGTATTTTTGGACTAAAGGGTAGACATGTGTTCGAAATCGTCTAAGACTAAGTTAGCTAGTCTAAGGATGAGTATTTGGGCCATGGCCAAATCTGGCCCAATTTGTAATTAGCACCTTAGGCCAACCTATTTTGTTCAATCTATAAATATAATCATGAATGGGCTGCCGTGCATATGATATCAAATGATATAAAAAAAAATTCAGGAGTAAGAAAACAAGGAACTTAAACGACATTAGTTAAGACACTCAAAATGGTATAATCTAATTTTTTAAGGCAACTTATTACCATTTCATGCTTTGCGATAAAAGATGAATGCACTAAACAACCAAACAATTTCCAGCTCTGTTTTTCATTTGTAATGGCCATTGATATGAGCAAAAATCTAGTGAGGAGCATGTTGAGCAATTGGTAAGGGATGATGGTTGATTTTATTAAATCATATTCCTATAAAGACAACCAAATTTCTTTGATCAAACATCTGGCCGTTTTTTATTAACCATCCTTCAAAATGTTTTAATGACCTTTAAGCGGAATCAATCTGAACCTGAAGCTATATGTATATATATATATATATATGTAAAATTTTACCTAAACCAATCATAAGTTCCAGATCGATAAGAAGCATAAGAAACAAATCTAGATTTTAATAAAGTCATGCTAAACCGGTTTAGGACTAAATCAGATTGTGCCAAAACATAATACTAAATTTTTGGAGGATTTTGTACCCTTAGGCCCAATAGCCTGGGGTTCAACCTGGTTCGGGCCTTTAATGGGCCATTTTTAGCAGTCTGGCCCATTTTTTATATACAAATTAACGAAATACAACATACTAACAGTCCAGTTTTTGTTTACAACAGTTCTGAAAATAATAGATACATTAATGTTCAACTGCAAAATACAAGTTTTCTTAAAAATATACAGCATCCTAAATGACAGTAATGGTCCTAATCTATTGCTGCTTCAGATCTACTCAACCAACATATACTCTTTCTCAGCCAAAACCAAACAGAACACCTGCACTCTCAAATAGAACCAAAGATTTGCATTTTTAGAGTGAATCTGACCTAACTAGTGGTCAGATTCACCTCTATAATGCTATTTCATGTAACTTCACATTCTTACAAAGATTAGGACCATTAAAACACATAGCATAAAAACTGAAGCCAAAATGCAAGTAAGCATACACGTCATTTAAATCCAACAAAGGTGAATCAGCATGCCACTAAATCTGAAATTTAGGCATGTATAAACATCTCAACACATAGAAGCTGAAATTCATAGTAAAACCCATACAAACACTGATATTTAAGCAGGATTTCAGACAGAAATTCTATTTAATACAAGGTAAAAGTTACATACCTTAAAATGTAAAACAGCAAGGAAAATTTGACCAAATAAAGATCAAGAAAACCAAAGCTATTTGAAGCTTAATACAGTAACCAGAACAGCAGCAAGCCCAAGATAAAACCCAGAAGAATCAGCAAAGAAAGACCCGGATTTTGGCACAAGATCACAACCTCAGACGAATATTTTCAGAAAAAAATTCAACAGCTAAACCAGTTCTTCAAATTACCCAAAACTAGACCAGAATCAGTTTCATCAGATTTTTGCATCCATTTTTTTTGTGTTTTTCAGTGTGGGTGTGTGAAATTTCTGTGAGAAATCTCTCTTAAAAAATCTCTGGNGTCACTTTCATCAGATTTTTGCATCCATTTTTTTTTGTGTTTTTCAGTGTGGGTGTGTGAAATTTCTGTGAGAAATATCTCTTAAAAAAATCTCTGGGGAATGTGTGGTAATGTGTGTTTATATTGCGTAACATCGGTTTTTTTAGGTCCAAAAAAGGGTCCTCTTTGCTTCTGAATCTCCTAGTCTATATATAGGAAAATTTAGGGTAGCATCTTTAGAGGATATTCCTCATCCTATTAGGCTGAAATAGTACATGTACAGCTGTCTAACCTTATCCTTTTGGACAGTTGTACACCCTCCTAAAACATTCCTATCCATTACAACCCTTATCCCCTTTTAGAGTTACTGTTTTACCCCCTAAAAATTTGATTTCATGATATTTTCTTAATTCTAGAAGTTTCTTGGGTTGTTACACCCAAGATTCATCAATTGAAATTCCTAAATCACCCCTTAGTGTCCTTAAAATTAATCTTTTAGTAATTAAGGATTAGGTTATTAGCTTATTAAATGTTGACTGATTTTTATCCTAATTGAGTGATTAACTCAATAGTTAACCACTAATGAAGTTGAATTTGGACTAACTCTTGGCTTAACATGTAATTAGCTTAATTATTTGTCTAAGTTAGGAATTAGATTGATTCAAGTAATTCGAGAGGTTGAGTCATTAGTCTTAGTTAATAACCTACACTATGACTTATCTTAGTTGCTAACTTAAGCTTAAGTAGTTAAGCATAATTAACTTTCCATTGATTGAATCAAGATTCTAATTGACTCACATATAACCACCTAATGGCTCATGAGGAGTTAACTAGGCCAGAAATTAATCTAGGTTGTTTTGCGACTAGGAGGCAGTTTTTTAGGATAATTAAATGTGCCAATCTAACCTAATAGTCGAAACTAGGTTAATCTATAATTAACTGAAAATTAGTACCTAAGTGTGACTAATAATCATGAGCTTAGGAAAAAAAATCAAGGGCTAACTCAAATTTATTATTTTAAACCATCCTTAAGAAACACATGAGCGAATCATTGGTGATTAATACACATAATGGCCGTTATACTGTTTTTACAAGAAGAAACAGAAAAAATACTCACAACAGCAATTAACACATGCACTCATCGACCTAAGGATTCGATTAAACAACTAGTCAATCATGATTATCTATGATGAAAATCCATTAATTAACATATGTAGATAACTCAATGATTTAGCTTAGGGGAAGAAAAAGAAAAATCGGAAAACCTAAAACTAAGTTAGTTAAACAAACAGCCTGTAACTAAATTTGAAACACCATTTAGTAAGGAAATAAACAGAAAAGCTAGGAATCCTAAACAATTAATCCAACAAAAGAAATAGTAATTAGAAAACTTTAATACTAAACTAGGTGACTTGTTTTAATGCACAAGTATTTAAAGGAAACAAAAGGGAGGGGTACCAGTCGATTATAACAGCTTTGGCCGGATTCCGGTGGCTTCAAATTGAATCGAACCACGTGAATCACTTGCTCTTGTGAAGAGCAAGTGAATCACGTAAGTCTGAGCCAACGAGGTTATCTGAATCGGCAGGGACGAGTTTTTAGGGTTTTGAGCTTTTTAGATCTGAAAATACTCTTTTTGGTGAGGTTTTTGGTGAAAGTAATGGTAAGACGAGGTTTAGGAGAAAGAGAGGATTTTCTGGTGAAGTTTTGGTGTTATTTGGTTGAGCTCCGCCGCCGGTAGGCGATTTCTGGCCGGCGGAGCAAGGCGGAGGAAGGCGGAGACCGGCTGGTCTCTAGAGAGGTGAAAGACGGTGGGGAAAGGGGGTGTAAGGCTTCGAAGTGAACTTGGGGGTGGGGGGGAACTTCGGACATTTATATGCTGGGAAATTAGGGAGTTCCCAGCCGTTAGATCAAAAGAGATCAATGGCTGGGATTTGTCATAATCTAAACGGGGTCGTTTTGGGATCAGGGGCTGGGGCAGGCCGGGTGTAAGGATTAGGCTGGGTTGAGCGAAAATGTCTTGGGCCCGAGCAATTTTGGCCCAGGTCTATTTAATTTATCCTACCAATTAAATTATCCTAAATTAAGACTAAACATGTAATAATTAGTTCTAATTCTAGTATTTGTTTAACTAATTAAAAATCATACCATTTAATTTACTCCTAGTTCAATTTCATAATTTTGTTAAAGGAAAAAGTGATTAAACCAAAAAGTAAACATTAACCTATTTTATATCAGGTAACTNATAGTTTTGGTAGCTGGGACTACCGAGTAAATGTGGTTTCACTGCGGTTGCTGCTGTTACTGCTGCGGATCTCCTTATTACACCCAAAGTAAACAAAACGACAGACTAACTAAACCTATCAGCTGCTAGTTACAAGATTCCTATCTAAGACCTGTTCTTGAGTCTTGATCTTCTACTAACTCTTACCTGGATGTTGATGTTTGTTAGCCGCAGGTGTTGGTTTCGTCTCTTTGCTTTTCGGACCAAGGCAGGATATACCGAATGGATGACTTCAATCTCGTCCTCAATAGTCTATATCTTCTCCGTATCTGCACTTTTGGATTCAATCTTCTCTTTCTTCTTTTTGTTTTGTTATTTTGGATCGAAACTTATTCTTTGGTCGTCTCGAATTCATTGTGACATGCGCCAAATCAAAGCAAACGAACGAAATTTTCTGCCCCAGTTTTCACTAGGAAAATTCCGTGAGTTATTATAATAAAATCTATGCTACTTTATTATTGAAAGCAATGAAAAGCCGGGAAGGGTGCACCCAGAGTTATTGTGGATACCCTATGCCTAAAGGTAAAATCAACTAGGGAGTGGAGACCCTATGTTCGAAAGAAAATTGACAAGTTATGTCGTTGTCAAGAAAAGATCACCAGGTTATGCCGGTGTCTGTGGAAGGATCAACGGGTTATGCCGTTGTCAAGAAAGAGATCACCAGGTTATGCCGGTTTCTGGAAAGGTCAACAGGTTATGCTTTCGCTTGAGAAAGAGATCACTGGGTTATGCCAGTGTCTGGAGGATGATCAACAGGTTATGCTGTTGTTAGGAAGATCACCGGGTTATGCCGGTGTCTGGGGAGGTCAACAGGTTATGCTGTTGCCTGAAAAAAAGAGATCATTGGGTTATGCCAGTGTCTGAAGATGATCAGCAGGTTATGTTGTTGTCAGGAGGATCACTAGGTTATGCCGATGTCCCGGGAGGTCAACAGGTTATGTTGTTTCCTGAAAAAAAGAGATCACTGGGTTATGCAGTGTCTGAAGATGATCAACAGGTTATGCTGTTGTCAGGAGGATCACCTGGTTATGCCGGTGTCCGGGGAGGTCAACAGGTTATTCCGTTGCCTGAAAAAGAGATCACTGGGTTATGCTAGTGTTTGGAAGTGATCAACAGGTTATGTTGTTGTCAGGAGGATCACCGGGTTATCCCGGTGTCCAGGGCGGTCAACAGGTTATACTGTTGCCTGAAAAAGAGATCACTGGGTTATGCCAGTGTCTGAAGTGATCAACAGGTTATGCTGTTGTCAGGAGGATCACCGGGTTATGCCGGTGTCCTGGGAGGTCAACAGGTTATGTCGTTGCCTGAAAAAAAGAGATCACTGGGTTATGCCAGTGTTTGAAGATGATCAACAGGTTATGCTATTGTCAGGAGGATCACCGGGTTATGCCGGTGTCCGGGGAGGTCAACAGGTTATGCTGTTGCCTTAAAAAAGAGATCACTGGGTTATGCCAGCGTCTGAAGTGATCAACAGGTTATGCTGTTGTCAGAAGGATCACCGGGTTATGCCGGTGTTCCGGGAGGTCAACAGGTTATGCTGTTGCCTAAAAAAGAGATCACTGGGTTATGCCAGCGTCTGAAGTGATCAACAGGTTATGCTGTTGTCAGAAGGATCACCGGGTTATGCCGGTGTTCGGGGAGGTCAACAGGTTATGCTGTTGCCTGAAAAAGAGATCACTGGGTTATGCCAGTGTCTGAAGATGATCAACAGGTTATGCTATTATCAGGAGGATCACCGGGTTATGCCGATGTCCGGGGAGGTCAACAGGTTATGCTGTTGCCTGAAAAAGAGATCACTGGGTTATGCCAGTGTCTGAAGTGATCAACAGGTTATGCTGTTGTCATGAGGATCACCGGGTAATGCCGGTGTCCGGGGAGGTCAACAAGTTATGCTGTTGCCTGAAAAAGAGATCACTGGGTTATGCCAGTGTCTGGAAGTGATCAACAGGTTATGCTGTTGTCAGGAGGATCACCGGGTTATGCCGGTGTCTGCTTGGGTGCGGGACCCTATGTTGGCATCAACCGAGGACTGGGATATCCTTGACTGGAAAATGTTTGGCCAAGGGTTGAAGATCCTATGCTACTTTTAGGGCCGCATCACATTCAACTTCATTTCTTTTTTTAATTTTTTATTTATTATTATTCATTTTTCTATTTTATATTTTATTTTTATTTTTTATATACGCGGGAAAAGATTTTTGGAGGAAACTTCCCTTTTTTGGAGTCAATGCTGCAGAGCTCCTTCTAGCTCTTGCGCGATTCCTCTTTATTGCATCTGCATTTGCACGATTGCTTTTGCACCTGTTTCCTGTTTTTAAACAAAGAACAATTCGTTAGTTTGAAATGGTGGTTGGTTTCGCGGCCTTGATTTTCAACTGCTTGATCTCATTTCTTTTGATGAAGATCTCAAACACTTGCTTGCTTGTTTGCTTGCTGGGGATTGGGTTTCATCTCTAATCCCGGGGCCTTGGATTTCCAGATTTCACCATGGCGATCGGTCACGTGGGACCCGACATTTTATTTTGCCTTTGTAGGCTTTTCACTTGCTTTTTCTTTTGGATTTTCGGAGTATTGGGGGGGAGTTTTGGCCCCTCAAATTCGGCTGTGACGGCTAGTCGTGTGGGATTTAACTTTTCCACCTTTATTCCACCTTTATTGGCTTTTCATCCCCGACTTCTCTTCCAACTGTAACTTTAGGTCATTTGGAATATTTCGGCTTTTCAAACCGTGCCAAGATGGTTAGCCACACGGGGCTCAACCTTTCAACTGTGATCGCTTATATAGGCACTTCAATTCGATTTCCTCCTTTTACGACTTTGAGTTTGAAGTATCGACCGTTTCGGCCAGTTGGGATCGACTCGATGCTCCTGACGAGGCTGGGTGCCTTTTGCACGTTATCCCGTATCAAATGAGAGCCCTGTAAATCAGTCTTGCCATCTTTTCTTTGCCTTAGTTTCGGGACAGAATTAGATCGAAAGGGATTCAAAAGAAAAATAAATGACAGAATGGACAACGAATTTAAACAAAAGGTNTGCTGTAGTGCTCTTTGCGAGTTTCTACTAACAGGACTCTCTCATTTTCAATTTCTCTACGCACTATCACCTTACAGTGCCCGTGTGGGTTTTCACCGATAAGACTCTCTCATTTTAATTTCTCTCATTGCTTGTATCTGCTCCGAATCAAACTGTATTCTCCAATTTTGGACATCTATTGCCGATTGACCGGAAGGACTTGAACAGGGTTTTTGGTGAAAAGAATTTGGATTGAGCTACAGCTTTGGAACCTTTCATGTGAAAACGTCGCTGACCATAGCATTTTCCCCAGCTTAAACTCTTGGGGAAATGAGAAATTTTTGTTTTGGTGTGACTGAACCCCAGGGAGAGGCTGCCTACATATCCTTTCAGAATCAAGTCGAACGTAGTTCAGGCAAAAATCTTGTTTTTGTTTTGGTTTGGTGTTTTTTCTTTTCACTAACACTTTCGGGTTCCAAAGAGAGTAATCAAGGAAGAGTAATCGGCTCAAAGGGTTTGCAAAACGGGTAAGAGTGTTTGGGTAGCGAGAATGAAAGCCTTCGTCATCCCGACCGGAGAATACCTGCCGATGTATATAGGGGATCAAACGTAGTACCTTTTGACGGCATTTGCATTGACAGCCGTTTCGAGGTCATTTCCTTCGATGTCTCCTAGGTATAATGCTCCTTTTGGTAGCAATTTCCTTATGATGTATGGACCTTTCCAATTTGGGGACAATTTTCCTTTCGCTTCTTTGTGGTGTGGGAGGATACGTCTTAAAACGAGTTGCCCTACCTCGAAGTTCCTAGGTCGCACTTTCTTGTTGTAAGAGCGGGCCACTCTTTGTTGTTATAATTGTCCATGGCATACTGCAGCCATTCTTTTTTCATCGATCAGAGCTAATT
>ML437535.1:0-67506 GCA_005239525.1 Nicotiana knightiana
CTCCTAGACTTTTAAGCCCAATGCTTAAAGTCTTTAAGCCCAATGCTTAAAGTCCAACAATCCTCACCACACATGGAACAAGTATCAATCAAGAGGGATCAATTGTACTCTAAGACAGACAGGATCACAGTGAACAACAAAATAAGAATAATCTATATATAAAGTCACAACCCTTACCTTAGGTTCAGAAAGTTTGTTGTTTTATTCATTACTCAAGCACTCAGAAGAAAGTACTACTCAAACTCAGGCCTAAATATGATAGTATCAAATAAGTAACAAATATTTTCTTCTCCCTCTTTTTCTACTCCTACAATAAATAAAAAATAATAATTTAATCCTAAAAATTAAAATTTTTTACCTGATTCAAGTTACATCCATTGGAAAAGAACCGATGCAAAAAGAAAAATCAAGGGGGATTATTACCTAACTAAAACTAACTAGAAAAAGTATTTTTAGACTTTATTTTTCGTTGGATCTTAATCCCTCAAGAAAGTTGTTCACAAAATCCATCATCATGAAAAGTCCCAATTTTATGATTTTTTTTGTTTTTTTTCTTTAACAAAAACTACTACACTAAGAACGAGTACTACAAGTAAGCTAAGATAGCACAGAAAATCGACCACATAATCTCCTCACCCCACACGTAAAATTATGCAATGTCCTCAATGCACACTGAAAATAACAAGAGGGTAAACGAGACTCCCTGTTAGGCAAAAGGCCGAAGAACTAGCAGTTCACGGTATACTCAGACTTCTCCCTAGTATGATTCTTTGTGCGGGTACCTCACACTTAGTTTCAACCACCTGCTCGCCTTTTTCACTCGTCTATTGGCTTTGATTCAATGCTCATACTCCTACAAAACACAAAAACAACACTACAAAAATAACATAATAAAAAAAATGAACAAAAATAAAAAGAAGAAAAAAATAGAATCGGGTTGCCTCCCAACAAGCGCCTTATTTATAGTCGTGGCACGACACCATTACTTCACCACTTTTCCTTCCACTTTGAGCATATAAATTGCGCTCCCAACTTTGCATCAATTTTTCTGTGACGTTCCTGGGGTGGTGGCGGTGCAAAAATAAAGGAACCAAGAAATAAGTAACACATCTTGCACTTCTTGGCCTTTAAGTAAGGGATGTCGTTTTGTCTCATTGGCATGACAAATTTCAGAATATAAGCACTTTGTTCCTCATCTATTGACTCCTCCATTGTGATGACCTGATATGTCATCTCATGTTTTAGAACTAAATTATGTGTTCCGAATCTAAATATCTTATTTTAGCCTTCCTCGATTTGCATGCGCCGTCTAGGTATTTTTCGGAAGGTTATATGTTAAAAAGTGATGAAAATAAGAATTTTTACCTGAAAAGTTAAATTGAGTTGACTTAGGTCAACGTTTTGAGCAAACGGACCTGGATCCATATTTTGACGGTGCCGGTGGGTCCGTATGGCGATATATGGGACCTGCACATATGCCCAGAATCGAATTCCGAGGTCCCTAGCTCGAGATATGGAATTTTGATGAAAAATTTAAAAGTTTGAAAGATTAGTGTCACGCCCTTTTTTTCTCGCGGAATCGGGTTTCG
Organism: Nicotiana knightiana; assembly: GCA_005239525.1. NCBI lineage: Eukaryota > Viridiplantae > Streptophyta > Magnoliopsida > Solanales > Solanaceae > Nicotiana > Nicotiana knightiana. Next base: position 1,590 of record ML437535.1, read on the forward strand.
ACACGTAACAACTCTTTTAAGGAAGAGTGTTAAAAGAGAGAGTCGCCATCTAACGGATTTAAGGTGCGTCAGGGTACCTATTTGTAGATAACTCTGATTTAACCAGTTTGCGTCACCAAAGATCGGGTAAGGGCTCAAATTACCTTGAGGAAAAGGTGCTAGGTACTCCTCGAGGTCCCCAATGGTAGGTCCCGGACGAACTCGAATTATATGAGTTAGTCTAAGAAAAAGAGAAGAGACAAAATTGGGCAATAAAATAAAATGATTGACTTTAAAAAAAAGGTAGGGGGTCCTAAGTTTTTTAGCCTAAAGGATCACCCCGTGCAACATAAATAATACTTCGTAACTCTCTCTAGGTGGGGTGTTACTATATTATTTAGTGGGCACAGACTATCATCTCCTGCTACCCGATTACTATCTTTAAGTTGTTTACCTAAAGCACACTAGTTGATTCTAAATCGTATCCTATGTGTGCATTACCCGTCCCATGCCCATGGTCCAGGAGGTATTTGGACCTCTATCTCGGGTAGTTCTAGACTTAACTTAGGTTGCTCAAAGATGAGAAAATTAAGCGACATACAAAATAATTTTGGACTTTCATGTCTAGGAAAACAAGGGCTCAAGTTGGCCCCGCACTTAGGCAACAAATGCACGCAAAACTAATTAACATTGACAGTTGCAGATTTTAATAAGTTAAGGTTGCAGAACCCTATAGGCAGGATCTCTATGTGATTCTGGATTTTAAAAACGGGCAGTTCCATGTGTAAAGCATTTTTCTCTTAATACAATTTCTAAAGCCTACATAGTTACCTACTGATTCACACAGTAACTAACAATGGTAATCAAAGGAATATGTTCAGAATTGCTTAATCGAGTCTTATAGGCATGGTTTCTAATAATGATAATCAACACGATGTTGAAAACTCTTAAAGAAACAAGCATGATAATAATTAAAATTAATTTTAGACCCTATAGGCAGGATTTCTATAGTTATTAAAACTGATTTTTTAGATCCTATAGGCATGATTTCTAATTTTTAGATTAAGCCGCATGTAAACAGAATTCTATGCGCACATTGAGATATTAATCATTCAATATCCTATAAGTATGGTTTCTAACAGGTAAAAGCAGAACACATTTGAACCAAATAAAGGACCTATAGGCAGGATTTCTACCCATTTCAATGCAAGTATAAGACCCCCTTTCCCAATTTTACTAATGCCCCAAAATGTTATTACAAGGATTATTACAGACCCAGAATGAATAAAATAAATTACAAAGCAGAATAACTATAGGGAGCCTACAACAGGCCCAAAGATACACCCAGCCAGGCTAGGCCAAGCCTTCATTTCCATGGTTCATTATAGCCCAGAAATTACATCTTCATGGACATAAGGCAACCAAGAATTGAGTGATTCACCCAATACACATAAAAAAAAGTTGAGCATGTAGAACCAAGACCCTAGTGTGTCAGAGTTCCCAAGGGCTTCAAGAACACAGGGCAGTACTCACACTAGGTAGGTTAGCAGAGACAATTTCAGAGGAGAGACGAGGGACCAAGTCCTAGTATGTTAGAGTTCATAAGGGTCTCAAATGAACCCTGAGCAGTGCCCACACTAGGAGGTCAAAGGGCAGAGCCTAAATAGACTTGCCGGCTAAGAATAAGAACTCAAAGGGACCAGACAGTAAAGGAATAGAATGAGGCTAAGGGACACAACTGAAGGACAGAACCAAATTGAGCATATAAAAACAAGTAATAGACATGCTTAAATTTAAGACAGACTTAACTAAGTTTCAGAAGATAAGTTCGATCACATATGCATAAATTAACAAGGCAAGTTGCAAAACAGATTTGTAGTAAGAAAAAGAGAGTTCAAATTATGCTAAGTGGAGAAGACTAGTGTCACAAAAAGGAATCATATCGATTGGCAATAGAACCTAATATGCTGAAGAGTTATTAGGGCAATTACTGGAAATGTCAAGACATGATTAAAATAGGTTACATTGCAACAAATTCAGAAACAGACTTGTTATTCTCTTAATGAATACACTCATACTTAATCAGCTAATCCATAAAAAGGGGATATGAGTACATGTTCAAATAGAAGTTCTAAATAGAAGAGGGGTGGCTATCAATAACACATGGACTAGGCAGAATTAAGAGAAATTAATCAACTCAGGTATAAACATGTCTCAAACTACAAATGTAATGACATTTAGATTAGCAGAGTCTAAAATTGAAGTAACACATTGAACAAAATGGAAGATAAATTAGAAGGAAATGGCAAAGGCTCGATAACTCACCAGTTAAAATAAAACAAGAAAGAAAGGAAGCCCACGATATTGTGAATATCACCAAAAGAGCATGAACTCGGAATTTCTGGCCTTGGCTTTCATTCGGCAAGGAACCAAAGTGCAGAACAAGATTATTAAAGAGCAAAGAGCACACAACCTTATTTTTTTAGTTTTTAATGATTCCGGGACTGTTTCAAAGGGGAGTGGGAGGGGTTTATATAGTGTAGGAATTGGACACATAAACATGGAAAATCATCAATCAAACACTAGAAAGGAAAGCACTCAAAATCAGTAAGGAAAGGAGAAAATTTAAAACCCTAATTTTAGGTAATGTACACAAATCGGCAGAAATAAAAGGTAAAAATCACATGCTGCATAGAATTAGCCTAATGTACACATAATAGGGTGAACATAGACGAGATAAAACTTAAAATTAAAGGTCTGATCCAATTTTGGTTCGAATTAAAGAAAATTTGTAAACCTTAGCTTTAGGGTTAAATATGAATCAACAAAATATGAACAAAACGGTCTCACACAGTGTAGAATAAATGTGTGTGGAATAAATATCGTCCAGATTCAAGAGATGGAAGTCAATCGAATAGAATCAAAGTAAGATTACTTTCCATGTTTAGGCAACTACTAGGTAATACCGTAGAGAATCACCCAGTAATGGAAATATACGGATATGGTAAGTGAATAGGAAGAAAATCCGATTAGAAGAGGGATTTGGAGGGGGTTTTCGAGAGGCAGCGGGTTAGGTTTCTTCAAAGGGGAGAGAGTGGAGAGGCGGCGGGTTTATAGGGAATGGTGTTAGGGTTTGGGGTCGAGTGATATAAGGAAAAGGGGGAAGGCATTGTGAGTCTTTGATCATTTTTTATCAACGGCTGGGATTTGAGAAGGGTTGGTTCGGTTTTGGAATGGGTTGGGGTGCTTAGGATTGGGCTGGGGTTATTGGGCCAAGGTCTGGGTAGTTGAGGTCCGAAAAATAGGTAAGTTTTGGGCCAGATTTTAAATACCCACTATTTAACAAATAAATAATTTATAAAATAATAAAAAAATATCATTTGTATACTAAAATGATTAAAAATAATTATTTAACATTATAAAAATATAAAAAGTCATTTTTTACATAAATAATATAACTATACATGCATATGGGTTATTATTGCAAAATGTGCAATTTAGCACTGAAAATGCAAATGTAATTATAAGAAATGCACTATAAAATATTTAAAACTTTATATTGGTATAAATGAAAACTTTTGATGATTAAATCATCAAAAAATAATTTGGAGGGTAATTATTTATATAATAAAATACAAAAATAAATTGATTTATGGCCTTTAGAAATTATGAAACAATTATCAAAAATACTTGTGTGTTCGTGTAAATCAAATGATGATGTATATGCACTGTTTGAAATTGCATATAGTGATTTTAGGAATTGATTGATGTTTGATTTTGTTGATACCGGATTTGTATTTTGGGTTGGGAGCCCGGTACAGGTCCACTATATTATTTATGACTTGTCTGTCAAATTTGGTGAAAAACAAAGTTGATTTGACATGATTCAGACGCCCGGTTGTGAAAATAAGAATTTCAAAGTTTTCTTAAAAATTTCATTCGATTTGGTATTCAATTCGTAGTTCTAGGTGTTATTTTGGAAATTTGATCATGCGAGCAATTTTTTATGATGTTTTTAGACTTGTTTGCATAGTTGGTTTGGAGCCCAGAGGGCTCGGGTGAGTTTCGGATAGGCTACGAGTGTTTTGAAACTTAGAAAATCTGGTTTTTTGTGCTTCAACTGTTATCTGGTGTCCTCTTCTTCGCGTTCGCGAAGGTACACTTCACGTGTGGCATGTTGATTTTCTTAATCTGGGTTGAGAACGTGAAGAAATGGGGGGCCTTACCCTTCACGAACGCGACCATCTTCTGGCGAACGCGAAGCTTTAGGGACCTAGGGGAGGGGTCAGTTATTCTTCTACGTGAATGCGAGCATTGGCTCGTGAACGCGAATGCCAGGGAGGAGCATCCTTTGTGAACGCGGATGAGGACTTGCGAACATGAAAGCCACTCGAGCAGTTGCTCATCGTGAACGTGGCAGTCCCTTCGCGAACGCGAAGAAGGCCTGATGCCTGTGAGTTAAAACAGAACAGTAGCGAGATTTTTCCTTAAATTTCATAACCCTTCCATTAGAACTTGGCCTAGGAACGATTTTGAAGGAAAAACTCAACACCAATTCATAATTTTGTACTTTTTAACTCATTTTCTTCCATTTCTCACATCACCCATTAAATTTATAGCCCTAATATTTGTTCTTTCATGGTAGAAAACTAGGGATTTAGGAATAATTGAGGTTTTTTGTAAATTGGGGATCTAGACCTCAATTTGGGGTCGGATTCTGAAACTAATTGCATAATCGGACTCAGGGGTGAATGGGTGAATGCGTTTTGGTCAGAACCTCGAGTTTTGACCAAGCGGGCCCGGGGTCGATTTTTGACCTTTTGGGGGAAAGTTTGGGAAATCAATATTTATGCATTGTAATTGATTCCTTTAGCAATATTTTATGTTATTGAGTTAATTGTGGCTAGATACGAGTGGTTTGGAGGTGGATTCTAGAGGAAAAACGGTAATTGAGCATTGAGTGGCCCGTGGAGCGAGGTAAGTTGTGTCTAACTTTGACTTGAGGGATTAGGAACCCTTGACTTATTTTCTATATGAAAATCATGTGAGTGGCGTATATGTGTGGTGAAGAGTACTTATGCACCGCGAACTTATCTGTTTTGCATGTTTCTTCCCCCTTCTTCTCATATTGTCTTTTTGCTTAGTTGTTACTTGCTTTACTTGTATTCCCATGCCTAATTGCTACTTGTTAGATATTATTTCCCTTTGTTGAAGATATTACTTATTCTGTAGCTTCATTGTCTCATGTTATTTTCTTAAGCTGTGGTGATTGTTGGTTATATGCATATATGGTGCAGATTTATTTAGGCTTTATAGCGGGATTTCAGTAAGGTGAGTAATTGAGTATTGCGGGATTGAGACATATTGTTTATGTTCTTTCTGATTCGCGTGGCATGGTATCGTCCGATTCCCCCGTGGTTATGGAAATGCACTTGGAGTACTTAATGTCGAATTGCGCATGGTTATTGATTTTAAGCAAGGTGGCTTGAAGTATTTCATGTGCACCAGTGTTTGGATGGGATCACGCATTGTAGCGGACGTGGAGGTATGATCCTTGTTGTCAGATTCGTGTGATTTGATTTTATGATGTGTGCCAGACTCTTAGCATGGTGTTGTGATGGTAATTGTTAATGGCAGGATAGTCCTCTCGTGTGAATCTTTTCTATGATTTGAGTTCGTGAAATGTTGCTATTGAGTGCACGAGTTGCACAGGTTATGGATTTGGATTGTATTGATGCGTCATGTCATCAGAGTGGCCGTGTTGTATGAGAAGAGGTCATTGGGCCTAGTATGAATACTACCAGAGTTGACTACAACATGGTTGGAAGGATGATATCGGAAGTTGGCTTAAAGGTCTGCTATAGTTCCTGTCAGAGAAAGGGGAGCTCGATGACTAGCTGATCGGACGAATGGTTGCTAATTTCTATGTGTTTCTTTCATCATCGGTAGTGTATGAAAGTGTTAGAGCGAGGCATTGCTTGATAAGAGGTTGTGTACCGGTATTGGGTTGTTTTGAGCAGCTATTGTGATTTGGAGTTATTGCTATGAGTGTTTGAGTCATGCGGTATATTATGTGATTACATCTTGGGTTACGAATATGGCTTGATACAGCGTGTTCAGACTTATTCAGTTTATAGTTGTGGAATTTTGTTCTTGTAAATTATTTCAGAAGTGGACATTTGGTTATAAGGTTTATGGGTCAGGTGAATTTCGAAATTTCAACTGTGTTGTGCTATTGGACCTATATGGGATAGGGTGATGTGAGATCACCCCCGAGTATGTGCATGGTAGGTTACACGGAAATTTTGAAGATTTTTTGAACAACTCTAGGCACGTTCGAGGACGAACGTATGTTTAAGTGGGGGAGAATGTAACGACCCGATCGGTCGTTCTGAGAGTTTAGCCCCGTTTCTCCTATTTCTTCTTTATTATGTGTTGTTCAGTTCTTTTATATTGTGTTGGGACGTTTGACTCGGGTTCGGAGTGATTGTGGAGAGAAATGAGACACTTAGTCTCTTAAGTTGGCTTTATAGTTAGAAAAGTCAACTGGAAGTTGACTTCTATGTAAACGACCTCGGAATGTGGATTTTATAGCTCGAATATCTTCGTTAGGTGATTTGGGACTTAGGAGTGTGTTCGGAATGTTATTTTGAGGCCCGGAGTAGAATTAGGCTTTAATTGGCGAAAGTTAGTTTTTGGAAATTTCCGATCGACAGTAGAAAATTAGATACCGGGGTCGGAATGGAATTCCGGAAATTGGAACAGGTTTGAAATGTCATTTGGGATGTTTGTGCAAATTTTCAGGTCAATCGGACGTGTTTTGGGTGGTTTCGGTATCATTAGCGGAATTTTGAAGTTTCTAAGTTCTTAGGCTTGAATCCGAGGTTGATTTAGTGTTTTGGCGTTCTTTTGAGTGGTTCGAAGGATTGACTAAGTTTGAATAAGGTTATGGGATGTTTGGTTGGGGTCTCGAGGGCCTCAGGTTAGTTTCGGGGGTGTTAACGAACCAATTCTTGGACTTGGTGTTGGCAGATTTTTGCTGGTGTGAAGGTTCTGGTGTTCTTCTATGCGATCGCGTGGGTAAGTATGCGATCGAGTAGGTTTAGTTGGGGATTGCGAGTTTTTTTCTATGCGATCACATGGTGGAGGTCGCGATCGCGTGAGTATGTGGCCGTTGAGCATTGCGAACGCGTGGTGCAGTTCGCGTTTGCGTAGAGTTTGGGGGCGCGTGAGGGGGATGAGTTGTTGTGCTATGCGAACGCGTTAGGGAGGAATGCGATCCCGTAGGGTAACTATGGGCAGTGCTTTGCGATCACGTGGTGGTTGATGCGATCGCACTGAAGAAAGGGTCTGGGCAGAAAGTTTATATAAAAAAATGAGGGTTTAAGTCCAATATCTCAAAAACCATTAGAGAGCTCGGGAGAAGGCAAAATTTAAAGAGATTTTCAGTAGAGTGATTGGAGTAAGTATTTCTCACTTAGTTTTGGTTCAATTCCATGATTTAGTCTTGAATTTCATCATTTAATTTGAGAAATTGGAGTGAAAATTGGGGGAAAAGGATAGAAAGATTTGGGAATTCTTTTGTGGATTTGAATGGGCATTTGAGGTGGGATTTTGATGAATTTGATATGGGTAGAATCGTAAGTGGATAAGCATTCTGGTTTTGCGATTTTTATCGGATTCTGAGGCGTGGTCCCGGGGGTTGGGTTTGACCAATTTCGGGATTTTTGGTTAAATTTGATAATTTTTGAGTGGGCTTTGTTCCTTAGCATATATTGATGATATACATCTTATTTTGGCTGGATTTGGAGCAGTCAGAGGCCGAGTTTAGAGGCAAAGGAATTGTGGGCTAGGATTTTAGCCGGTTTGAGGTACGAACTCTTCCAAACTTGGTTCTGAGGGTTCAAAACCCCGAACTATATGCTATATGACTATGATTAAGGTGACGCACAAGTCAAGTGATGGGAATGCGGGCGTGCACCGTGTGATTTGTGGCCTGGTTCACCCCATTGCACCCTTTAGCAGCTATTATGGATTGATATCCGCACTTCTATTAACGTGGTTAATGTGATCATGCTAGAAATCATGCTAAGTACCATGTTAAGGCTTCACGCCGATATTGTTGAGACCCGAGTGGTCATTTATTGTTGTTTTCTCATGTGTTTTATTAATGTTACATACTCAGTCTTGTCATAGCATATCATATCATGTCTCAGTTTCGGTAATTGTTAATTTTGTACATATATCATTGATTCGGGCTAGTTCATGCATCTGTGAGCCCATGTGAGCAAGACTGGAGAATGATGACTGAGTGAGGCCGAGAACCTGTTATTGAGAGGCAGTTATGAGATCAAACTGCACACCGTAACGAGATATTGATTATTCCTTTGTTGGCTTGTTTTAGCGCTTGGGCTAAGAGGAGCCCATCCGTAGTCTTTACAGCCCCAGTGAGCGCATTAATATTTGAGGGATGGATCTTCCCTGGACATGGATCTTGTCCAAAGTGATGATATTTAGGGATGGATCTTCCCTGGACATGGATCTTGTCCGAGCGTTGTATTCCGGAGATGGATCTTCTCCGTGGGGCTAGATTGGCCTTCCTTAGTACTAAGTGACTACGATCACCTGTGATTATGTATATTCTGGGATGGATCTTCCCTGGGCTCTGAGAGCCATATACAGTACTGAGTGGACTCATATGTGAGATATTGTGAGCATTATGTGCATTTCATACAGTTGGCATATTGGCATGTCGAGTATACTGAGTTATACATGAGTTAGTGATCATATCTGAATCATTCTGTTTTCTTTCATGGTCTGTTAGAACTGTGAACATGCCTAGATTTTGTACATTGTTTTCATTAAATTTATTGAGGTTTAGTCCGTTACTACCTCCAGCCCATAGTTTGGGTTCGTTACTTATGAGTTGGTGTACTCACATTACCCCCTGCATCTTGTGTGCAGATCCAGGTACATCGGGACCCGGTAGCGGTTGCTGATTTTGCTGTCATAGTTTCTTTTGGAGTCTTCGAGGTAGCAGCTGGCGATCGCAGTCTCGTTTTCTCCTTCCTTACCTTCCTATCACATTTTATTATTTCAGACAGAATTATGTCAACTTTGTATTTCGATATTTTATTTATAGTAGCTCATGACTCGATGACACTAGATTGGGGATTTGTTTAGTTGGGTTTTAATGAAGTTAAATATTTTAATGCTTTATAAAATGAGACCCTTGCTGCAAATATAGTGATTTTTCTGAAAACAACTTTAAGCAAATGAAATGTGTGGCTTGCCTGATTTCACGATAGGTGCCATCACGACTGGGTGTTTTGGGATCGTGACAAGATTGGTACTAGCTGAACACTGATGAAACACTTTGAGAACTGTATTTACTTCTTTGAAGTTAATGCTTTATTTTATTTTTTCTTCTTTTCTGATTTTATTATATAATGTATGCAGATTATATTATGAGTGTCCCGTCGTAGCCTCGTCACTCATTCGTCGAGGTTAGGCTCGGCACTTACCAGTACATGGGATCGGTTGTACTGGTACTGCACTCTGCACTTCGTATGCAGATTTTGGAGCAGGTTTGGGCTAATCAAGAGGTTGGCTGTAGGATTCACTTGCTAGGAGACCCAAGGTCGTCCTGTTGGCATCCGCAGACCCTGACATCCCCTCCTATACCTTTAATGTTTTATTTATTTCGTAATAGTTGTATTTCTTTCGGATAAATACTTGTAGAAAAATCATATAATTTAATTCGTCGTAGCTTAATTGCTGTTAATTAGTGAATTGTAAAGGAATTGGTTCATAATTCTCTAACGTTTGCTTGCCTAGAAAGTGTAATGTTGGGCGCCATCACGGTCCCGACGATGAAAAATCTGTGTCGCGACATCCATATGCTCGAATGGATTAATTCCCGTGTCACCAACCAAACACATGTTTAAAAGTGTTTTGAATGAGGTCCAATACGCTCCAACTCAAAAATCATATTATTTTTGACATCCTCAATTTTGCACTTTTCGTCAACCTTGGCATCATTAATAATATTTTGGTCGAATAGTTGGAATTCCTCTTTCCTCTCCATAAGCTAGCCAGTACCCATTGAAATTTATTGTAGGACATCATACGCCTCAACCCTTTTATTCAATTGAGCGTGCAAGTCATGGATATCTGAGCCAAATTTGTCTATCTCTGGACTGAGCTCAGTTCTTCCTTCTATAAGTTATTCTGTCATATTTGAAAGACCATCACGGAGAAACTCATGAGATTTTATCAGTTAAGTTTGTTCCTCTAGCCAAGATTGGCTCACTATATCTGCTTCTTCAAAATTATCTTCTTGCTCTCCCTTCAACCACTTCTTCCACGTCGACCTTTCATTCTCATGATTGCTGCATTAATCCTTTGTATAGCCTTTTTATTTTCATCTTGTTGCTCGACTACTTGCCTTATCATGTCCATAATATGAGCATCACGTTCCATATCCTCCACTTCATTGCTCTCATCAAACTCGTAAACATGATTAGAAACATTATAAATAAGAGCTCTGGGACGGATAATAAAAATTAGGACAACCATCGCAATGGCCACCTTAACCACCACATATATTACAAATATTCCACCCATAAGATTGAGATTTACAATTTTGCCACAAGTGTGGTCCTCCACAATATGGACATGGATTACCAAAATAAGAATAACCAATATTCGACCGATTCTCGATCCAAGATTCCATGTAAACAAAGATAATAAAATAGTAAACTAAGCTAAAATTTTAAAACTTGAATAGACAAAAAGTAGAAATCTAATCTAGTAGACTAGTTAATCTCTAAGTCCCCGGCAACGATATCAAAAACTTATTTCTGTCAAATGCACACGCAAGTATACATGGTCGTACAAGTAATATAGGATTGTAAGTCCAGATATCATACCCACAGGGACTTTTTTGATTGATTTTTAGAAAATTAAACTAACACAAGTAATCTATTCAAGCACTTTTCTAAAGTGTGAATATATAATAAAACTAATCTAGAGTAATCAACTAAGAGATTAAATGAATAAGTTTGCGAAATTAGACACGAATTTAACGAGAGTCGATCTTCTAGAGCAATAGGTTAGATAACAATCCCATTGTGTTTTCCACTTAAATGATATAATTAATTTATCTAGTTTATTGATTGACTGAGTTAATATTACTCGTAGCCTTCTCCCGAAGTACTACTCGTCTATTCAAGCTAACCTAACGCCTATATTCCTATGAAATTAGTATTAGCAAGAATGCATTAAAAATTCATGTATAGTAACCAAGCAAGGCCATTAGGTAGATCCCTATTCTAACCTCAAATCCGTTCACGGTGCTTCAGTTCCAGATCTCGCTCTACTCAATCTTATATGCAATCTAGAATTCCCTCTCTCAAGTTCAATCCTAAATTCATAGATAGTATTCAATTGGTGATCAAGCAATCAAATAATTAAGCGCAAGATTGAATAAATAAACCAATATGATAAAATAATAAGACAATTAAAGATTCAAACTACAACGTTCATGTAGCATCCGAAACTCTATAACTAAGAAACTATGAAATTAAAAGAAGAGAAGAAAAACTAGTTAGAAGCCTCCTCCATGCGTTGTGTGTGTTCCTCCACGTGAATTCTCCTTCAAAGTATGTTAGATCTCCTCCACATTAGGTTTAGGACCCTTTTTTTACGAGTTGGGGTTGTGTAGGGATGAAATAACCTTGTCCCGAATGAACTAGAAAAATCCCGCAATCGCAGCGTCCAGGGCAGCGCCTCGGGCTGGCCCTAGTGTTAGATCCAGTGAGCTTTGCCGTCTCCAATATGTTTTTTTACCTTGTTTAATTCTTGTATTTTCCTGTATTTCCTTTGTTTCTTTGTCTTGCATTTGGGGGGGGGGGGGGACAAAATCCAAAGGGTGTCCCCCTCTTTTTTTTATTCTTTTTTTTTCTTTTTCTTCCGCGTTTTATTCAATTTTGCTCCAAATATCTTCATCTTCACACTGCTTTATTCCTACATAGTTAAAATATAATAATAAGCACAAAGTGATATAATTAATACCTAAAAGACGATTAGACTAGAATATGAGATAACAATGGGTAAATATATACATTTTTGGTCGAACATCAAATACTTATGTTATTGGCCAATCTCTAATATTATACAGACAATACATTCTTAATAGCAAAGGTTTGACAACATTATGTCAGCCATGTCTTCCTAAAAGAGATATTATCCAAAAAGGTGAAGTTAAAAGAGGGGTAAATATGGACGAAACTGAGAAGATAATCCCATATTGTATTTGTATACGGTCAAAATCAGGCTCGCCCCTTATGTGATTAATTGAGACTGAAATATGATAAGTTAAGGTTCGACCTCAAATTATAACGAGCCAAGGTGCGAGGTTATATCATTAAGTTCGACCCCCAGAACAGACAAAATCTTGGTTAGGCGAGATCGGGAAAAATTTGCTGTGCCGAATAACAGAAGGACAAAATTTCGTAATCGGTTGCAGATCACAGCGGGAATCTCGACACGTATCAAGGATGGGACGATTAATTAGCTAATCATGAGATTTCTTACCTCATATGGAGTTGTATCAAGAGTAGGACTCCCCTACTAAAGAGGGTCTAATCATTTGTAACACATATCATATTTACGCAACATTTATAAATATATTATCATTTTCTATCTTTTATTATCTTGTTACTCTGTTACTTTGTTCATACATCAGTTGAAACATTTTTGGTTCGAGAGTGATCGAGCTAGAGGAACAAGGCTATTCGATTCGTGTGGTTTGCACTTATTCTATTATCATCAACTCAATATTAATCTATTCTCTTAATTTTTACCAAGTTATATCACCTATCCTTAAAACCACTTATAAATTCAATTTTTATCGGATTTTAGGGTAAACAGTTTGGCGCCCACCGTGGGGGTTAAGGATAATAGTGATTATTTGGTGCAGACTTTCATAACACACACTATTTACACTTTTTCTTTGGAGTATTTTTTATTCCAGGACCAAAATGTCGAACTCACAGTCGGCATCCTTTCACGTTGACAATGTTTTCGGCCACCACAACGAGAATGATAACACAGCACCAGGGAACACGTACCCCCGATCGATCTCGATGGGGTTCCGACTGTAGATCCAGTTGACATCAGCTCGCATGTAGCCATCAACACAAATTTTGTCGTCGATCCTGAGTGCAGCGTCCATAGGGATGTTCGATCGTCTGCCCAAAGCACACATGGCGGCGAAGAGGGCGGGATCAGTCTGCGAGTAATATTCGAAATGTTGTATGCTCAACAAGAAGTGATAGCCCAGCCCTAGAACCAGAATCGTCTGCCGAGCAGGATCGAGCCCGAGCCATCCTAGGAAGTTGTCCACTGGGTTGAATCAACTTCAAGAAAATCGATCGAGAAAAAATCGGGGACTGACCCTGCAATCATGAATTTGCTCGAAGAGTTGTCACAACGAATCGAGTCAGGGGAAAAGTAGATCGAGGCAAACGACAAGAAGGTGGAAACTTACAACTCCAGGGTCGATCAAACCCGGCGGCACCACCGATATTGAAGGGTCTGGACTCCAAAAAGTTTGTGCAAAAGCCTTTCTCCCCGACCGCGGCTCCCATGCCGATCCCCATGAAGTTCTGAATTCTCGAGATTCCTAATACAACGGAACGACCAACCTGAAGGAGCATGTCACCTCTTACACATGTGCTATCAAAAGGAATGATCTAGAGGATGACGAGATCGAATCAGTCTTGCTAAAGAAATTAGGAGAGACATTGTCAAAGGGGGCTGTGATATGGTACCACAATTTACCACCTAATTCTATTGACTCATTTTCTATGCTTGCAGATTCTTTCGAAAAGGCACACGCCGGTGCCATCAAGGTTGAAACAAGGAAATCAGACCTTTTCAAGGTAAGGTAGAAGGATAACGAAATGCTCCAAGAATTCATGTCTCGATTCCAAATAGAACGGAAGGACCTGCCACCGGTCGCCAATGATTGGGCTGTTCTAGCTTTCACCCAAGGACTCAATGTTCGAAGCTCGGTGGCTTCATAGCAGTTGAAGCAAAATTTGATAGAGTACCCGAATGTTACTTGGGCCGATGTGCATAATCGGTATCAATCAAAGATAAGGGCCGAAGGCATTCGACTTAGGGCTCCTTCCAGGTCCGTTTATTCTATCAGACCTGTCGACAGAATCAAGAGGGATATTGACTTAGAACCAAGGTCAAATAGAGATCGATATCAGCCATATAATGGAGATCGTATGACATTAGATTTGGGCGGAATCCAGTATGAAATGAAAGGAGAAGTGATCGAGGCCAGAGCTCTCAATGGATCATGAGCAAGAACGGCTTCAACAAGCCTATCAGACCCAAATAAGCACCTCGATGATTAGAATACAACTTTAATGTCGATGCATCCACCATTGTGTCAGCTATCAGACACATCAAAGATACCAGATGGCCTCGATCTCTACAGAGCGATCGAGCCCGAGGGATCCCAACAAAATGTGCGAATATCATGGCACCCATGGCCACATAACAGAACACTGTCGACAATTGAGAGAAGAAGTAGCTCGATTATTCAACAACGGGCATCTTCGGGAGTTTTTGAGTGACCGAGCCAAGAATCATTTCAGAAACATGGATTCTAGTAAACAAAACAGAAGAACCTCAACATGTCATTCATATAATCATCGGAGGGGTCGATATTCCTCAAGGTCCGATGTTAAAGCGCACTAAAGTATCAATTACGAGGAAGAAATGGACTCGAGATTACGTACCGAAAGGAACTTTATTTAATGACGAGGATGCAGAAGGAATCATATAGCCCCATAATGATGCACATGTAATTTTTGTACTCATGAATAAAAGTCGACTTAAACGTGTGTTAATTGATCCAGGAAGCTCGGCCAACATCATTCGATCGAGGATCGTAGAAAAACTCGGCATACATGACCAGAATGTACCTGCAGCCCGAGTGCTAAACGGGTTCAACATGGATTGTGAAACCACTAAGGAGAAATAGTGTTGCTGGTAAACGCAGCCGGAATCATCCAGGAGACCAAGTTTTATGTGATCAAAGGGGACATGAGGTATAACTCTCTATTCGGGAGACCGTGGATCCACAACATAAGAGTTGTGCCCTCAACCCTTCACCAGGTGTTAAAATTCGCGACACCAAAGAGAATTAAAATGATCTACGTGGAGTAGCCTGCCGCAAAGGAAATGTTTGCCGTCGATGAAGTAATTCCAATATCGACACCCTCATCGACAAAGGAGCTTGATTTGAAAACAAACAGGAAGCTAAATAGCAATCACCGATGCCGACCTCGACCCAACAGGACAAGCAGGGGATTGATGAAGACGATGATCACGGGGTTCCTCGGTCCTTCATAGTCCCCGATGACTCCGACTCTACCAAATCAACGGTCGAAGAGATGGAGCAAGTCATACTAATTGAGTATCTGCCTGATCGAAAGGTATACTTGGCATGGGATTAACTCCCGAGCTCAGGAAAAAACTCATTCAATTTCTTATTGCTAACATGGAGTGTTTTTCTTGGTCCTATCTCAACATGACAGGGATCCCACCAGAGATCACTTCACAAACTAAACCTGGACCCGAAATTCTATCCGGTCAAGAAGAAAAGGAGACCGCAGTCCGAGATCAAACATGCTTTCATCAAGGACGAGGTAACTAAACTCATTAAAATAGGGTCCATCCGGGAAGTCAAATAACCGTAATGGCTAGCAAACGTAGTGGTAGTCCCTAACAAAGGAAACATATTGTGAATGTTTGTTGATTGCAAGGATTTAAAAAAGGCATGCCCTAAAGACTCTTTCCCTTTGCCTAGCATCGACGCATGATCGATGCCACGGCCTATCAAGAGATCCTCGGTTTTCTTAATGCCTACTCCGGGTACAACCAAATACAAATGAACCCGGATGACCGGGAAAAAACCTCATTCATCACTAAGTATTGAACATACTGTTATAGCGTAATGCCATTTGGATTAAAAAATGCTAGTGCCACGTATCAACGCCTAGTAAATCGGATGTTCGAAGAACGAATAGGGAAATCTATGGAAGTTTACATTGATGATATATTAGTTAAGTCCCTGTGAGCAGAGGACCATTTAAAGAATTTTCAAGAAACCTTCAGTATACTGAAGAAGTACAACATGAAGTTGAATCCGGAAAAGTGCGCGTTTGGAGTCGGATCAGGTAAATTTATCGGATTCATGGTATCCAAGGGAAGGAACCAAGATTAACCCCGACAAGATCAAAGCCATCGATGATATCACGGTAGTGGACAATGTGAAGGCAGTGCAAATTCTAACCTGGCGCATAGCCGCCCTGGGGCGATTCATCTCGAGGTCCTCCGACAAGAGTCATCGATTTTTCTCGTTGCTGAAGAAGAAAAACAACTTCACATGGACCTCAGAATGCCAACGGCCCTTGGAAGAATTCAAGAGATATCTATCAAGCCTGCCTCTGCTTCACACACTAAAGGCGGACGAACAACCATATTTGTATTTGGCATTATCGGAGATAGTGGTAAGTGGAGTCCTAGTTCGGGAAGAGCAAGGTATGCAATTTCTCATTTATTATGTTAGCCGGACCTTAGGGGAGGCTGAAACTAGATATCGTCACTTAGAAAACTAGCACCCGCTTTTCTAAACGCCTCTAGGAAACTAAAAACGTACTTTCAGTGCCACCCTATATATGTTGTGACAACCTACCCATTGCGAAATATAATACATAAGCCCGAACTTTCATCGCGATTGGCCAAACGGGTCGTAGAAATCAACGGGTACGATATTGGGTATCGACCCGGACGACCATTAAATCCTAAATTTTGGCAGATTTCGTGGTCTACTTCATGCCGGCCCTAATACCCGAGGTCGATAGAGAGCTATTGGTAAACTCGGGGACGTCTTCGGGAATCTAGAACCTCTTTATGGACAACACGTTGAACGTAAATGGTTCTGGACTTAACATCGTACTGAAGCCACCCATAGGCAATATAGTCAGGCAATCCATTAGAACTGTGAAATTGACTAACAATGAGGCCGAAAATGAGGCCGTGATTGCAAGTCTTGAACTGGCGATGAGCATAGGGGTGGAGGTGATCGAAGTTAAGTGTGACTCCCTCCTTGTGGTAAATCAAGTTAACGGAATGTTCAAAGTCAGAGAAGAGCGGATGTAAAGGTACCTGTATAAGCTACAGGTAACATCACATCGATTCATAGAGTGTACTTTACAGCACGTACCTCAAGATCAGAATAGTGAGGCGGATGTACTTGCAAACTTAGGCTTTTCGGTCGAGGACGATGAGCTCAAATCGGGGGCAATCATACAACTCATGAGATCAGTAGTAGAGGAAGGTCACGCCGAAATAAAATTTACAAGCCTAACTTGGGATTGGAGGAATAAATACATAGAATATTTGAAGACCGGCAAAGTACCCTCAAATCCTAAAGAGTTGAGGACCCTGCGCACAAAGGCAACTCGATTTAGCTTGTCCGAGGATGGAACCTTGTTCAGAAGAATGTTCAATGGCTCGCTACAAATATGTCTGGAACCGGGAGATACCGAGTACATTATGAGGGAAGTCAATGAAGGCACCTGCGAAAACCAATCAAGCGGCGAATCATTGGTTCGAAAGGTAATCAGAGCCGGCTATTACTGGATCAATATGGAAAAAGACACAAAGGAGTTCGTGCAAAAATGTGATAAATGCCAAAGACATTCTCCAATGATTCATAAAGCCGGAGAACTGTTGCATTCGGTCTTGTCCGCCATGGCCATTCACGAAGTGGGGAATGGATATTGTTGGCCCTCTTCCATGGGCACCATGTAAGGCTCAATTTATCTTATTTATGACTGACTGTGTTTCTAAGTGGGTTGAAGCCCAAGCGTACGGAAGGTCAGGGAGAATAAAATCATCGACTTCCTTTGGGACCACATCATATGTCGGTTCGGGATGCCATCCAAAATATTATGTGACAACGGGAAATTTATCGGAAGCAAAGTGACCAAGTTTCTCTAGGATTATAAGATCAAAAGGATCTTGTCCACACCTTATCACACCAGTTGGAACAAACAAACCGAATCGACCAACAAAACCATAATCCAAAATCTGAAGAAAAGGTTGACCGACGCTAAGGGAAAATGGTAGGAAATTCTGCCCGAATTTCTTTGGGCATACCGTACAACCTCGAAATCCAATACCAGGCTACCCGTTCTCATTGGTTTATGGAGCTGAAGCTCTAATACCGGTCGAAGTCAGGGAGACAAGTATTAGGTTTCGATATGCGAGAAAGGAATCAAATGACGAGGCCATGAATACAAGCCTAGAACTATAAGATGAAAGATGTGAAGCCGCCCTTGTCCGATCGTCTGCCCAAAAGCAGCAGATCGAAAGGTATTATAATGGAAGGACCAACCTTCGATACTTTATTGTCGGGGACTTAGTACTAAGGAAGGTCACACTTTAAACCCGGAATCCGAACAATTGGAAGTTGGGTCCGAACTGGGAAGGACCGTACCAGATTCTCAAGGTCACCAGGAAAGGATCATATAAACTCGGAATGATGAACGGGGAAAACCAACCGAGCAATTGGAATGTAACTCACCTAAAATGATATTACTACAAAGGTACGACCCCATCCATTTCCTTTATAACACTTGCAGGTGATCGACAAGAAGCAACCCAAAGTTTTAGGTCTAAAAGCACGCATAACACTCTTTTTTCCTTAGACTGATTTTGTCCCAAATGGGTTTTCCCGCAAGGTTTTTAACGAGACAATAGTGGATCGTGCTAACTTAGAATCAAGGGTCAATCACGAATCAGTGTCGAAGATTGTGTTTAGAGAATCCAAGGTTTCTCTACAATCAACCTCGAATACTGGGGCCATTATTACCCTCGGATATCGAATTGCTTTTTCAAGGAAATTACTTCATAATGGAAGGGTGTCAATAGGTAGGATTTTTTGTAAGGGCCAAACAGTCAAACGAACCATGCCCATGTAGATTGATCGACCCCTAGCATAAAAAATGTACGCATGTATAACTTTTTAGCACAAGAATAAAGAGAAGTACTTTCCTTGCAATCATCTTTGTTTCAAAATTTCATCTTTGCATCCCATAAAGAATTTTGTACTTCCGATTTCCCAAAAGAAACGAGCTCAAAGGCTGACTATAACTAGAATTCAGATGGTCACTCCCTTACTCGGGGACTGCCGTCCGAAAACAAACTCGAACAGATCGAGCTATTTAACATATGGGGCACAAGACCTATTAGGAAACCCCCGGATTTCAAACACCACGACCATACCCACTAGGGGACAACCATATTGGCAAGCTTGGATAACTAGAGAAAGAAAGCCCATAGGGCTATGCCCGAATTAAAAGGCTACGACTATATTATCACGGCTCGGAGACGTTCGAGAACTGTAACAAAAAATAGGCCTTCGAAATTTTCATGACCAATTCTAAAGGCTACCCTCGGAAAACTATAATTTGATTTACTTACTTTGGGAGAAAGTTCCCGGTAACGCCGAACCCAAGACGCCTCAAAAAAGAAAAATGTAAAGGAAGGGTTTTTCGAACCTACACAACTTAAGTTATTTTATGCTAAGGCATTCTGACCTTTGTGAATAAAAGTAACAAAGTAAAAGAAAAATTTGAGAGCCTAAAGGGAAAGAAATCCTTATATATATTTACCCAATAATCTTTTTACAAAGGCCAGAATGGCCTAATACGAAAATTTACAATGGCCTAAAAAAGATGCAAAAGAAAGCAAAAAATAATAAAGGCCTAAGTGGCCTGATCTTCATCGGAGGCAGCATCTCCATCATCGGGATCTTCCCCGTCTTCAAACACGCTTAAGCTCTCGGAATCTTCCTCAGGAAAGGCCAGCTTCCGGGCCCAGGTATTTTCTATTTTGGCATTCTCGATTTCAGGTAGAATATCAAAGTCTTGGGCATGAACTCCCTCGAAGGCATCCCTTCGAGCTTTCCACCTTGCATGATCCACCATGCTCTTGGCATGCGCCTGGATGGCCTCGACATCGACCTTGAATTGGGCCACTTTAGCATCGACTTTGGTATTGGCCACGACCACCTCCGATTTGGCCACCTCAAGCTCATTGGCCAAGTTTGCCTTATCAGAAATAGCCAAATCCAATTGGGATTGAAGCTCCTTGATTTTCATGACCTGCACCGACTCTTTTTCAGCTTGGAGTTGGGTCTCGGCGACTCCAGTTGTGCTTGGATGATTTCCTTTTTCGAGGCTAAGATGTCTGTATTTTTCTTGAACTCTTCAACCTCGGCTTGTATCGTATCTATCAGTGTCTTGAGCTTCCTAATCTGTTTGATCCTCTGCTGCACCTGCATGATCGGATCGTTAGTCACTATCTCCAATTCGTCTTCATAATCGTGAAGCACTTGAAATACCTGTTCATCTATCTCGACGTGCTCACTCTGAGCTACTTCTAAGTCGGCCCGAAGCTTCTCACTTAGAAGTTTGTAAGTATCCCCCTTCTCGGTGAGCTCCTGGACCTCAACCTCGTGCTCATCCCAGATATGGATAAAAGCCTCATGATTCTATACCGAGGCTTGCAAGCACAAAGAAAGGTGTTACGATTATTTAAAACTTCAAAATTAAAATAATTAATCAAGTGGCGCTCGAAGTTACCCGATTCAAACCATGTTGGACCTTATTAAATAGGCGAGGCGCTCCCACCGCGTCCATCACGACATGGTCTTCCTCGGTCACCAAGAATTTAAGGTAGCTAGAAACCCCCACGGCGGCAGAGAAAACCCGGGTATCCTTCGGGACAGAAAAAACTATTGACCGCCTAAGGTCGGGGTTAACACTTGGGGCCGAAAATCTATCCACCGGTTTTCTGCTCGATGAAGACCCAGTGGCACCCGATGACGGCACCTTCCTTGGCACCGGCAAGTCACCAAGGCTGGTGACATCTTCCGAAGCAGTGGGCTCAAATCCATCCAAGAAGCCGTGGATATCAGTCACCCCCTGAGGCCCCTCTTTAGAACGACTTTCTAACGTACAGGCCTCACGAATCATGGCATTTGAAATTTGAGGGGATCCGGTAATGTCAATCACTCCAAACTTGTCTCTCAGGGCATTTTCCTCTGCTCGAGAAGCGTCGCCCCCATTTTCTCTCTTGACCCCTCTAACTAGGGGCGAAATGGACTCAACCCCTTCAGGTTCAGGAGCTTCGACCAAAGCTTCCTCATCGACCTCCTCCGCTTCAGAGAACCTTTGTATCGTGCCACTAACTGTAAGGCCCCAAAAAATTTTGCTAAGTAATTTAGGATTGTGGGGTGCCAGGTAGGCTAATTATAATATTTTATGTGCTATAAATATGATGAAAATGAATTGGATATAGTAAATAAGTGTATAAGTCATATAATAAGTAATGTGGGGTCCAAGGAGAGGCCTAAGTCTAAGTCAAATTAGAAAATTTCATAATAGGTTAAAATTCCAAACGAGTTTGCACAATTCCCCTCTTTGAACAAGAATATATATACATATATAAGGTTTTATGTGATGAATAAAGCTTTCAAATGAAATATCTTCGATTCTAGTTTCTAACTCTTCAAACCGTTCGTCATTTGGACATTCCTACACAAAGTTATGATCAAATTACCAAAGCCTGGATTTGCGATCAATTTCGCGATCGCAAAACGAATTCGCCGACCGCATTTGCGTCGCATAATGAAGCAGATTCGAGCAAAACATTATGCTGTCACATGTTGATTATGCTATAGCATAATCGATTATGCTGTCGATTATGCTATCGCATAATGATTATGCTATCGCATAATGATTATGCTGCAAGAATGCTGCCCACATTTAAATTATCCTATAGCATAATTGCACCACATAATTAACTTCGGGGGTCATTTTTGCAAATTTTCATATCCGAACCCACTTTGATAAATAAGCTTTGGGACTTCATTTGGGACTATTTTATACTAAATCTAGAGAGATGTGAGAGCATTTTAGAGAGAGAAAGAGGGAACCTAGCCTTCCAACCACCAAATCTCGCTCAAGTCAAGAATCAAGGAAGATAACCACTAGATTGTCCTCCATCCGGGTAAGTCCTACTTCCAAGATTTCATATAAGAGATTATGAGTTCCAAAATATATTGTGGGGTTAGAAATGAGCCATGCATGTGACACTAATCTATAGTATGTGAGATTAATGAACTAATTTGGGTAGTTCATGTTAAAATTGGTTGAGGGGAGAAGGAATTGCCATTTTCAGACCTTGTTGTCTACTTCACATGTTAGGTGTTTGATGAAATTCCTAAGAGAGTAACACCACGGGTAATCTTCCTAATCATTAATCGATATCTGCTATCTTCTTATAGATTGTTATTGCTAGAGGTGTTGGTGTATTGTACAAACTTAAGGAAAAGCTCTTTGAGGTATGTATGTCTAACTCTAACCTTCATAAAATGAACTCGTTGGTGCTTAAATATCTGGTATGATTCCCTTGATTGATCCTACGTGAAATGATTGTCTCAATGTGTTAAGTTGGAAGATTTTTGTTCCCCAATTGTTCTAGTTGTCTGCCATGTCACTATGCTACATGAAAATATAAATTATGATTTTTCATGCTCCTTTTATTATATGTACAAATCATTATATGTCGATTCTCGTTACTATGAAGTATAATGCTACTGAACGAATGAAAAGGGAAACAAACTCGAATTGTAAAACGCGTCCAAGTGCCAAAGATCATGTAATAAATCCTGGGAAAGAAATGTGAACTTATAAATTAAATTAAATGGTTATGACGTGCCTTACATGTCTCATTGTTTTTTTAATGGTTGTTGTGCCCCCTTTGATTTCACGTGATTCTCCAGTTGCCATGTACTCATACTCTTGGTGGTAGAAATTCTTGTAATTTAGTTATTGCTTTGTTTTTGTGGATTTAAACTATGTATGGTGGGATCGGGTTGCGCGCTGCAACAGGAGGAATAAGGGCGATATGTTGAGGAGGAATAAGGGTGAAATGTGATTGTCTGGTGGGATCGGGTTGCGCGCTGCAACAGGAGGAATAAGGGCGATATGTTGAGGAGGAATAAGGGTGAAATGTGATTGTCTGGTGGGATCGGGTTGCACGCCGCAACAAGGAGTAATAAGGGTTGTAAGGTGGGATCAGGTTGCTCGCCGCAAGAAGAGGAATAAGGGTGATATATTGAGGGATGATAAGGGTGGACTGGTGGGATCGGGTTGCACGCCGCAAAAAGGAGTAATAAGGGTGAATGAAATCGGAATAAGAAACTATGAGACCCTTACTTGTGTTCTCTGTAATTCTGTGCATCATTACTTGATTTCTATGACTGAATTTTATTGGCTTACTGTTTATTCTACTTAGAGTAGTGTTTGTTCATTCATACTAGTACTATTCGATGGTACTAACGTTCCTTTTTCCGGGGGTGCTACATCTTTTAATGGATGTAGGTGGCTCTGTAGCTGGTAGCGCTGATCGCAGGTAGTCGTGCCTTCTCTTTCTCCCACAGCAGTCTTGGTGAGCCCCATTTCTTTCCGGGGTTATGTATAGAATGTGTCATTCTCGTTTTGCTTATGTTGTTACATTTTTGAGATATAGTCGGGGCCTTGTTACCGGTATTCCCATGTGGTCCATCAGTTGTATTTAGAGGCTCCGTAGACAAATTGTGGGTGGTGTCAGGTATTGAAAAATTGAACTAGAAATGTTGTTATTTGGCAAAAAAAAAAAAGTTTCCTTTGTATCTATTAATTGTAATAATTTGGTTAGTATGGTTGTAACTAATAATGAAAGACGAGAATGAAAATTGTGAATGTAATGCGCATAAAGTAGGATTTATGGAGTTCATCTCCTTGTTATTCATGATCTAGATTGGGTAGAGCGAAACCTAACAGGCTTGCTCAGTCGGGTTTACTCGACTGAGCGCCAGTTGCTCCTTGGTTTTGGGGCGTGACAAACTTGGTATCGGAGCCTAAGGTTTTAAAGTGTCCTAGGATGTCTCGGAGCCGTGTCTAGTAGAGTCCTTCTTATCGGTGTGTTGTCGACCACATCTATAATTAGGAGGCTACTTGGACATTTAGGAATTTCACCCTTCTTTGCTACTCCAGATCTTGCGGTAGAACTCAAGATAGGGAGCTAATTTCCTCGCTATGCCTCAATATCAAGATGAGTAATTCATGACTTTGAAACAGTAAGGAGGGAATGACCCCACCATTAAATCTAAGGGAGATTTCCCAAGAGTTTGTTAGTAAAATGTATCGAGCCGTGGAGGGATTGGTAGAACTTGTTTTTAAGGGGAGTACCCTTGTCTTATCAATGTCACTGCACAACCAGATCATGTAGTATAGTGTATCAGTATGTTACCAGCGTACGTTAGGGATGTGGAGTCGAGGGGCATCGATTAAGTTATTGCCTTATCAACCTAAAGTCACAAAGTAAGTCACTCCTTAGTACATCATTATGAACAACACAAAAAGTTTACTTGTTGTATATGTGCATTCATGTCGTAGGTTTTCTCATAGACACGGTTTAACAAGATGTTGAATCACAAAACATTGCATGAACCTACTCCTTGAACGAGATGTATTATTCGTGAATCCACTCTATCCCCAGTTTTCTTATTTACATTCACTTGTGGAATTAAGTTCTATAATTATGTCCTTGGATTGAGTTGTAACTCTAGGACTAATGGTTCCCACTTACTTTCCTAAGTTCTCAACAAGGGACTATCCCCGATGAATTTCTTACAAAATCATTCTATTTAAATGGACAATATATGCTCACTTGTGCCTATGCATGAACCATCGCAATGTTTACCTATGTAGTGTCAAGATCCATGTAAAGCATCCCGAAATTGCAATCCTTCTCGAGTCACTCTTCTTCTCACTGGTGTATATGGCTTTTATGGTTTGAATAGTCAATCTACTCTTGCGAATATCATCATGAAACCTTCTTACTGTCTAGTAACGCAAGAGCATGCCTTCACACCTATCATATGAGTGCATGTCAATCGAAATGGTCACCGTGTGCATAAGTTCTCTCTGAGAATTGAGATCCTCATATCCCCTTCATAGAAAGATCTTGTGTCGCCATCTTAGTATAACTTCCGTGTCCGCTCGGGATATCCCGTAGTAAGTAACTCACTTTGTTCCTAGTATTGTGGTTGTCTGTGACATGGTCTTGTACTACAGTTGGGAATTAATATAGCAGAAACATGACAAGTGCATAATAAATATTTATTTTCTCTTTACACCTCCACAACACGTGTTAATTGTGTTCCTTAGTTAGTGAATCCATTGAGCTAGTTTCCCAACACTCATTCGATAACTATGAGAGAACGTGTCCTCTTATGTGTCACTCTAACACTTCCTTTCTCATAAGGAACCTTAATAGGCTCTCCTTCAAGACCAAATGCACCTTTGGGGGATATCCAAGCACAATGCCTACTTCTTTTGTTTTCCTGTCTTTCATTAGCATCTAGATACATCTCGAGTCAAGGTCTCTAGAGAACTCATTATGAACATCTGAAAACCTTCCATGATCATTTTATACTGTCTCGTTGGGTTCCATTGCCTTTGCGCACTCGGCTTCTAGAATCATTGATTACGTCATTGTCATGTGCGGGGAGTTTTGCTACCCTTGGCATTCCACCTTCTTAGGTGGATAGGAGTTTTATTTTTCTTTCCCCCCCAGACCATCATGTTAACCATTAAGATCCCTCTAACCAATACATGATTTCATCCCCATATTAAGATGTCCTAGCTATATGGTTTCACTCGTAAAGGTTGAGAATAGATGCTTCCAGGTTTTTGCACATACCATAAGCATACTGATTCAGAAGACAAGTTGTCGTATCTTTAGTTACCTCATATCGGGTCAATCATCGGGAAGGGTTAAGTTGTTTGGATTGTGATAATCTCATATTTGTTTGACTTCTTTTTCACCCTCATGCGCCTCTGGCATAGATTCCTTGTGTCAGTTAATGTTAGGAGTGTAATTCAACTTCATGTGATTCTTTTGAAGTCTCTATCAAATCCAGGTTACAAAAATCTTACCATTTTGAGCTAAACTGACTTTCCTTACACTCAAGGAGACAACCTGTTTAACATACTTGACCGCTCCTCCATAGAGCTTACTATCACTGGACAAGGCATATATGGAAAGGAAAAATTGTTACTATCCCTTGCATAACTCGTAGCCTCCCAAGGATAACTGATGCTAGCGTCTTCATCCTCCCAATAATGCCTCCCGTGTATCTCATATATAGAAAGACCCACTTCTTTTAGATCTCAGGATCACATACATGGTTCCCACCTTATCAATGCATTCTAGTTGCCTTTATGCTTCATTTGTCTAAAAATTGATGTCGTCACAATGATTAACAACGTCAGCATTGTTATTAGTAATCTTCGTATCTTTTAGCATATAACATCATGAAATAATCTGCTCAACACATTAATGGATTTTTGAATAATTCCAGCACAATCTTGAACTCTGTTGTTCCTCATTGTATTAGATCTATTTGGTATTAAAGGTTCAAACATGTCAAATAGGAAGCATCACCCTAGGATCACATATATTCGATAGGTAATTTTATGGTCAATTTATGATAGCACATCTTAGAGTAATCGTTGAAGGTCATCAAAGGTTTAGTGTGGGTGTTCGCGTAGAGATTTAGAATTTAGGAGGGTGAACAAGTTGTTCTCAATATTTTTTCCTAAAGATGTTATGTGAATTGATAATGAAGGGTGCATAAGTGCATTTCCCATTAGGCCGTACTAGGAGTGTGATGTTTCCCCATAGTTATTCCCCATGTATTTTGTGTTTTCATATGTCTATGCCTAAGAAGGTAGTTGGAGATCCTTTGTGTATCATTCCGGTGGAAATTGTTGAAGGTGAAGTTAATGGATAGTTAGCTTATGCGAGGTATCTAGTTGTTATCCTTGTTAGATAAGTTTGGGGGTTGAGATTGTTTCCGTGAATGTGTTATGGCGAAGTATGTAAGTCTAAAAGGCCACCTTGAAGGCCGAAAGTGTCGTGGAAAGAAAATATTTTTGCTTGATTGTATAACAATTGGTTTTGAATTGAAAGGTGCCTTATAGGTGTTATGATTTTAAAACGAGCAGTCCATGTTCAGGTATTATTATGATAAGGTAGTGCTTGTAATGCTGAGATTAGTGTTAGGGATATATACATTACGGTGCTTTTTCGAGTTGTGGATGTGTTGTTAGCATGGTTTTGGTAGTTCTCTGGCAGATGGATAGGCCTAGTAACAAAGGAGATGCTGCCGAAATTTCTGAAAAACTTGGGACTTAGTCAAAATTTAGGGACTTGAGGTAGGTTAGAAAATATATATGTTATGGTATGTGTTTGGGCCGGACTCTACCTCTCATTCGAGGACGAATGATTCTAAGCGGGGGAGAATGTAAGGCCCCGAAAAATTTTGCTAAGTAATTTAGGATTGCGGAGTGCCAGGTAGGCTAATTATAATATTTTATGTGCTATAAATATGAAGAAAATGAATTGGATATGGTAAATAAGTGTATAAGTCATATAATAAGTAATATGGGGTCCAAGGAGAGGCCTAAGTCTAAGTCAAATTGGAAATTTCATAATAGGTTAAAATTCCAAACGAGTTCGCACAAGTCCCCTCTTTGAATGAGAATATCTATACATATATAAGGTTTTATGTGATCAAAAAACCTTCCAAATGAAATATCTTCGAGTCTAGTTTCTAACTCTTCAAATCATTCATCATTTGGACATTCCTACACAAAGTTATGATCAAATTACCAAAGGCTGGATTTGCGATCAATTTCGCGATTGCAAAACGACTCCGCGGACCACATTTGCGTCGCATAATGAAGAAGATTCGGGGATGTGGCATGTTGATTATTATATAGCATAATATATTATGCTGTTGATTATGCTATCGCATATTGATTATGCTATCTCATAATGATTATGCTGCAAGAATGTTGCCCACATTTCGATTATGCTATAGTATAATTGCACCACATAATTGACTTCAGGGAGCCATTTTTGGAAATTTTCATATCCGAACCCACTTTGATAAATAAGCTTTGCGACTTCATTTGGGACTATTTTATACTAAATCTAGATAGAGGTGAGAGTATTTTAGAGAGAGAAAGAGGGAACCTAGCCTTCCAACCACCCAATCTTGCTCAAGTCTTTAAGAATCAAGGAAGATAACCACTAGATTGTCCTCCATCCCGGTAAGTCCTACTTCCAAGATTTCATATAAGAGAGTATGAGTTCCAAAATATATTGTGGGGTTAGAAATGAGACATGCATGTGAAACTAATCTATAGTATGTGGGATTAATGAACTAATTTGGGTAGTTCCTGTTAAAATTGGTTGAGGGGAGAAGGAATTGCCATTTTCAGACCTTGTAGTCTACTTCACATGTTAGGTGTTTGATGAAATTCCTAAGAGAGTAACACCACGGGTAATCTTCCTAATCATTAATCGATATCTGCTATCTCCTTCTAGATTGTTATTGCTAGAGGTGTTGGTGTATTGTACAAACTTAAGGAAAAGCTCTTTGAGGTATGTATGTCTAACTCTAACCTTCATAAAATGAACTCGTTGGTGCTTAAATATCTGGTATGTGTCCCTTTATTGATCATACGTGAATTGAATGTCTCAATGTGTTAAGTTGGAAGATTTCTGTTCTCCAATTGTTCTAGTTGTCTCCCATGTCACTATGCTACATGAAAATATAAATTATGATTTTTCATGCTCCTTTTGTTATATGTACAAATCATTATATGTCGATTCTTGTTACTATGAAGGATAATGCTACTGAACGAATGAAAAGTGAAACAAACTCGAATTGTAAAACGCGTCCAAGTGCCAAAGATCATGTAATAAATGCTGGGAAAGAAATGTGAACTTATAAATTAAATTAAATGGTTATGACGTGACTTACATGTCTCATTATTTTTGTAATGGTTGTTTTGCCCCCATTGATTTCACGTGATTCTCCAGTTTCCATGTATTCATACTCTTGGTGGTAGAAATTCTTGTAATTGAGTTGTTTCTTTGTTGTTGTGGATTTAAACTATGTATGGTGGGATCGGGTTGCGCGCCACAACAGGAGGAATAAGGGCGATATGTTGAGGAGGAATAAGGGTGAAATGTGATTGTCTGGTGGAAGCCGCAACAAGGAGTAATAAGGGTGGAAAGGTGGGATCGGATTGCACACTGCAACATGAGGAATAAGGGTGATATATTGAGGGGTGATAAGGGTGGGCTGGTGGGATCGGGTTGCATGCCGCAAAAAGAAGTAATAAGGGTGAATGAAATCGGAATAAGAAACTATGATACCCTTACTTTTGTTCTCTGTAATTCTGTGCATCCTTGCTTGATTTCTATGACTGACTTTTATTGGCTTACTGTTTATTCTACTTAGAATAGTGTTTGTTCATTCATACTAGTACTATTCGATGGTACTAACGTCCCTTTTACCGGGGGCGCTACCTTTTTTAATGGATGTAAGTGGCTCTGTAGCTGGTAACGCTAATTGCAGGTAGTCGTGCCTTCTCTTTCTCCCACAGCAGTCTTGGTAAGCCCCATTTCTTTCCGAGGTTCTTTATAGAATATGTCATTCTCGTTTTGCTTATGTTGTTACATTTTTGAGATATAGTCGGGGCCTTGTTGTCGGCATTCCCATGTGGTCCATCAGTTGTATTTAGAGGCTCCATAGACAAATTGTGGGTGGTGTCGGGTATTGAAAAATTGAACTAGAAATGTTGTTATTTGGCAAAAAAAAATGTTTCTTTCGTATCTATTAATTGTAATAATTTGGTTAGTATGGTTGTAACTGTTAATGAAAGACGAGAATGAAAATTGTCGATGTAATGCGCATAAAGTAGGATTTATGGAGTTTTTCTCCTTGTTATTCATGAGCTAGTTTAGGTAGAGTGAAACCTAACATGCTTGCTCAGTCGGGTTTACTCTGCTGAGTGCCGGTCGTGCTCCTTGGTTTTGGGGCGTGACACCAACCTGCACGCGGGCCACCAGTTTGAATTTTATTCCTCTTCTTCTTCTTCTTCTTTTTCTTCTTCTTCTTCTTCTTCTTCTTCTTCTTCTTCTTCTTCATACTCATCCTTTAGTCGATGGACTGCTTCTGAGGGTAGAGCACTGGAGCCCCCTAGTCTTGCGAGACTTCCTCTTCGACTTTTTCTTTGCTGAGTTCGGGGGACTCGAGAAACTTTTTCTCTTCTTATCTGCGCCCTTCTTTGGAGCAGGGTACTCGAGAGGCACATCCTCATCACCGAATGGAGTCCTCATAGAAACGTCCTTGGGGAGACCTACAAGAGAAAATAGATAAAAATTTGTCAGCGAAAGGAGGAAATCAAACATCACTACCTCAGAAAAAGAAACTTACCATGATTACAGGCCTCCCATCGACCCTTCGATAATTCCATCCAAGCATGCTTGGAATATGGTCTTTGTTACACACGACCCTCGATATATGGGCCAAAGCTGCATACTAAAAACATCGATAAGGAAAAAGATAAGAGGGAAAACAACAAGATTCAACCTTCAAGGCAAAGTACCATGGCATGTCTTTGGCAGGGATCAGGTCCGAAGTCTTATTCAAACAAATCGTCCATCCAACCTCGGTCCTGAGCCTCATTTATGCTCGAGAACAGGACACTACTGGCCCCGCTAGCAAGCTTGATCAGCCCCCCTCAATAAAGTCGGGGATTGTAGAGGCGCATACGGTGATCGAGGGTAAAAGGACACCCCTGAATTTTGCTTACAAAGAATCAGAGGAGAATCACTATACTCTTGAAGGAGGGGTGGATTTTGACAAGAGTCACGTCATACCTCTTGCAGAAGGCAATGATGATAGGGTCTAAAGGACCCAACGTGAAGGGGTAAGTGTAAACACTTAGAAAACCCTTCACGTGGGTAGTGATCGATTCCTCGAGCAAAGAACTACCACACGCTTATTGACCTAGTTGCAATCCTCTTTAACCTTGGTGAGGAGATCATTGGAAAATGTGCATATGTACCTCGAGACCAGATCACATCGGCCCGGTACCGAGGAGGTCTTTTCAACCTTAAAATCAGAAACAGTAGGGTATCCTGCCGGAACAAATTCCTTAGGGTGAGGTTCTGCCGTAGCCCTGCCGCCATCGGTTTGAGATGAAGAAATGGCCTCCTTTTGCGGTATAGTCTTAGAATTTTTCACCACCGTAGAACAGAAGAAAAGATAATAAAGATGGTGTGCCGTTTGCTAAAAGTTCAAGAAATTTGGATGCTAGACTTGCAAAACAAAGGAATTTTTGAAGAAAAATCAAGAATAAGAGGATTGAACGTAAAGTTTGAATAAAAGGAAAGCTAGGGTACTTATAACTTGCTGGTGACAGTTCAGAACTTGTGGTGACTGACCAGCAACTGATAGGCATTTAATGCCTTGGTAACTGGACTGACGGGATGTTTCGATATTCATTTGTTGCTTACATCATAGTTGGGTTTGTCTCTTACATCATGGCCCATCGAGACGATATTTGGAAGTTCATATCGTTTCTCGTTATCTCCCCTCCGAGAAATGAGGGGACTATCTATGTACGGTCAAAATCGGGCTCGCCTCTTATGTGATTAATCGAGATCGGAATATGATAGGTTAAGGTTCGACCTCAAATTATACCAAGCCAAGGTGCGAGGTAATATCTTTAAGTTCGACCCCGGGACCGGACAAAATCGAGGTCAGGCGAGATCGAGGGAAATTTTCCATGCAGAATAATAGAAGGACGAAATACCCACGATCGGTTGCAGATCATGGCGAGAATATCAGTACATATCAAGGATGGGCCGATTAATTAGCTAATCATGAGATTTCTTACCTTATATAAAATTGTATCAAGGGTAGGACTCCCCTACCATATAAGGGGGTCTGATAATTTGTAACACACATCATATTTACGTAACATATATATATATACTGTCATTTTCTAGCTTTAATTATCTTGTTACTCTGTTACATTGTTCATACATCAGTTGAAACATTTTTGGTTCGAGGGTGATCGAACTCAAAGACCAAGGCTATCTGATTCGTGTGGTTTGCACTTATTCTATTAACGTCAATTTCAGTATTAATCTATTCTCTTAATTTGTACCAAGTTATATCACATATTCTTAAAACCACGTTTAAATTCAATTGTTGTCTGATTTAAAGGTAAACATTATTATACCATAACGTATACTATAAGGAGTCGTCTGCTTTGAAAACAAGTTATGCTGAAATTATTAGTTATACTGTGATTAGTTATGCTAAGATTAGTTATCCTAGTATTAATTTCTATCGATTGTTCGGTGTATTATATTAATACTGAGATTATCAGTTTAATTGTTTTATCCTAGGATAACTTATCCTGGGATTACTATTCCACCCTCTGATAAATATAAATTATTTTGGTATAAATTTTAATCATGTGATAACTTATCCCAATATTAGTAATATTCGGCTTAAAGTATGTATACTTAGATGAATACTGCTTCGCCTTTTACTCATGTTTTGTGAATTTTTGGATGTGGAATGTAATGATTTATTCTAATTCGTGGTATTTTTATGTGTAGGAGTCACCCAGAGGCAATGTGAAACGAAAGTGCACGATTTGAAGCAAAAAGGGAACTTAAAAAAAAAGTGGCTCGTGTAGCACCCTAGGTAGTTCCCCACGCTACCCGTGGCACAGTTTACAGATGCAAAATTTTTCTAGCGCCATACCTAGCACCCCACGCTACCCTAGGCACTGGATGACGGGGAACTATCCTGCTTTGTCCGTGACAAGGTTATTTCAGCATTACACACCTCCAACTCGTATAAAAAGAAGTCTAAACCTAATTTGAAGGATATCTAACATATTTTTGAGGGGGAGATGCTACTTTGAAGGAGAATTCACATTGGGGACACGTTGGAGCAAGCTTTCCACTAGTTTTTCTTCTCTTCTCTTTCTTTATTCTCATACTTTATTAGTTATAGGGTTGTGGGGTGCTACCTGAATGTTGTAGTTTGAAGCTTGAATTGTTCTTGTTATTTTATCATATTGGTGTATTTATTCAATCCCATGCTTAATTATTTGATTGTTTGATCACCAATTGAATACTATCTGCGAATCTAGGATTTAACTCGGGAGAGGAAATTCTAGATTGCATATAAGATTGAGTAGAGGGAGATCTTTAACCTGAGCATCAGGGAACAGATTTGCAGTTAGGATAGGGATATACCTAATCGCCTTGCTTGGTTATTATAAAGGAATTACTAATGTGTTCTTGTTAACCCTAATTTCACAGGAATATAGGCATTAGGTTAGCTTGAATAGGCGAGTAGTACTTCAGGAGAATAGTATGAGTAATCAATAAAGCAGATAAACTAATTAGGCAATATAAGTGGAAGATTCAACGATATTGTTAGCTAACCCATAGCTCTAGAATATCGGCTCCCATTGAATTCATATCTAATTTCGGCAACTTGTTTTCTTTAATATCTTAGTTTGTTACACTTGGTTAGTATTAGTTAAATATTCATACTTTAGGATTCACTTGAATAGAAATTATTTAGGTTTAATTTAGTTGATAGTTAATCACAAGTCCCTGTGGGTACGATATCTGGACTTACAATCCTATATTACTTGTCGACCGTATGCTTGTGTATGCTTTTGGGAGCAACAAGTTTTTGACGTCATTGCCGGAGACTTTGAAATTGATTGCTTTGCTAGATTAGACTTTTTTCTTTTTATCTGTTCAAGTTTTTAATTTTAGTTTTGTGTAATACTATAATTTTTTTACATGGCATCTTGGAATGAGAATCAGTTGAATATTGGTTATTCTTATTTTGGTAATCCCTTCCATATTGTGGAGGACTTGTGGCAAAATTGTGAATCTCAATCTTATAAGTGAAATTTTTGTAATGTGTGTGGTTGTCAAGGTGTTCATTGGGATGGTTTCCTAATAATTGTTTATGAGTTTGATAGGAGCAATAAAGTGGAGGATGTGGAATGTAATGCCCCTATTATGGACATGGTGAGGCAAGTAGTCGAGCAACAACATGAAATTCAAAAAAAGACTACCTTAGAAATTAAAGTACTGCAGGCTAGAATGAACGAATTAATTTCCAACTTTCAAGAATAACCTCAACTCGACGAAGGGAGCGAGTTTCCACAAGATAATAATTTTGAAGAAACAGATACAGTAAGCCAATCTTGGCTAGAGGAACAAGATCAACTAACAAAATTTCATGAGTTTCTTCGTAATGATATTTTAAATATGACAAAACAACTGATAGAAGAAAGGACTAAGCTCAGACAAGAGATAGACCAATTTGGCTCAGATATCTATGACCTGCAGGCTCAATTGACTAAAAAGATTGAGGCGTTTTATGCCCAACATCAAATTGTTGTGGATACTGGCCAACTTGTGGAGCATAAAGAGGAATTCTAACTATTCGATCACAATATTATTAATGATGCCAAGGTTAAGGAAGTGTGCAAAAGTGAGGATGTTAAAAGTGAAGCATTTTTAGAGTTGGAGCGTATTGAACCTCATTCTAAACACTTTTCAACATTGTGTTTGGTTGGTTACACGACAATTGATGCACCCGAGCCTTTGGAGGAGTCAATGGATGGGGAACAAAGTGCATACATTCTGAAACTTGCGATGCCAAGGAGACAAAATGTCATCCCTCACTTAAAGGCCAAGAAGTGCAAAATGCGACATTATTTTCTTGATTCTTTTGTTTCGTAGCACCACCCCAAAATCATAATCACAAGCTTGAATCAAATTTGGGGATACCATTTATATCTTCAAGGTGGAGGAAAAAGTGGTGAAGTTGGCATAAGTCGCGCCACGACTATAAATAAGGCGTTTGTTAGGAGGCAACACATTCGATATTTTATTTTTTAGTGATACATTTTGTTTGTTTTTATTTTGCAGATTAGGGAAAGTCTGAGTACCCGAAGTTGAAGCCAAGGAGCATGTTTGAGCTTAAGTGTGTGATCGTCCTGACCCTTAATATTGAGGATCGTGTTGCTAGCTAAGTCCTAGAGGGTCTCATGGAGTATTTCTCATCCTTATTTTAATATTTTTCTTTGTTATCCATGCATCAAGGACTATGCATGTCATAAGTGTGGAATGGGGGAATTACTTTCTGAGTATAATTGTATAAAAAAAATTCTCGCTTTTTTTAACTCGTAGCTAGAAGTATTCTAGTTTAGAGTAGTAGACATTTATTTTAAAAAAACAAAAATAGAAATAAAAATTAGAAAAAGCTCAGACTTCTTCCGAGGATGGATCTCTTGGACAACTTTCTTGAGGCGTTGTCCGATTAAAAACACCAAAAATATTTTCTTTTATTTTTCTAGAATAGTTAGGTAGTATCCCTTGGTTTTTATTTGGGCTCCGACTCTTTTCCAAGGGTGTAGATTGAATTGGGTATTTTATTTTATCTTTTTAGGAGTAGGATAGAGAGAAAACTGAGTTGCTCTAGATACCTATAACATATTTGGTGCTGGCACATTATGTTGTGGAATGCGCTCTGTCTTCCTTTTATATTTGATTTGAATTGTGATACCTAAGTGAAATGAATAGCTTATGTTGTGACGCCTGTTCTCAGTTGTCTGACTTGTATGTCACCTAGTGCATTATTGCTTAAATTTCTCAACTAAATGTACTTGCTTGACTTGAGAGTTGAACAGAACCATCTTGATTGAGTCATGAAATGTGTGTGTAAGATTTGTAATATCATGTGCTATCCCATATAATCTAGAACTTTCCCTGTGTGTAAATCGTAGTGAAATCATTAAGTTGTGCTAGTCTAGGAGATGACTTATTCAGTTCATTGCTTAATTATAGACGTTCTTGTCGCTTACAAACAAAATCTTCTTGTTGTTAGCCCCTTTGAGCCTGTACCTTTTCCTTTGCACCCAAATTACAAGTTGTATCCCTAGTTTGTTCTTAATTTGAGCTTGTTGAACCTTTACCTACGAAGAAACTTAGTCTCTAAAAGAAGTAAGGTGAGAGATCTGGGAAGTAGCTTTCGAGTGGAACCATGTAAGAGCCCATAAGGTGAACAATAGTTGTGAAAAATACCACTAGCCGATGAACCTTAATGTATGGAGAGTGTGTAGAAAATAGAAGGAAAAAAAAAGAGAAAAGAAAATTGCAAGAAAAAAAATGAAAAATGTTGATAGTAAAAAAAACACATCTCCTAATCTTACTAATTCGTCTAGTGGGATATAAAAGTGATTAATTAAAAGGGGGGGGGGGGGGGGGGGGGGGGGGTTGGCTATGTTGTGTAGGATTTGTGACGAGTGAATTGGTTGAGAAGAATATATGCTCGATTTTTGAGTGTAGTGTATTAAAGTGCTTAGGAGTGTTAATTACTATTGCTAAATGTATCATACACGTCCCTTAACCTACATTACAACCCATAAAGTCCTAATTGATCCTAGACTTGGCTAGCATAGATTAGTAGAGATGTACACCACGGGCGAGCTTATAGTATGACCACGGGATGCACATGAATTCTTTGTGAGAGTGAGCGACTTTCGTTCAACTGTGTGATGTCCTTAATTTATGTTCAAAGTCATATTTGAATGTGTGGACTATTTATATATTCACTCTCTTGTTTGTTGGTGAGGGCACATGATCTCATGGCGGATTGGTGATGTTGTTAACTTCCCTTGTTGGATGAGTGCGCGAGTTGAGGATTATTAGTGGTAGAGAGTCGGCTCTTGACGTAGTGTGGTTATGGGTAGGTTGTTTGAATTGGTTGAAATAAAATGTTTATACTTGGGCATGACTAAAACGGGAAGAATGTGAATTTCGTATGTTCATGCTTGATTGCCAGTATCGACCATAGTCAAAGGTAGAGTGTATGGTTAAAAAATTGAATTGCTCCTCCATAGTTGATATGTAAGTTGTTGGGGTGTAGTTTATAGTTCCATTGCTAGAGGGCGAGCAAGAGTTTAAGTGTAGGGTGTTGATATTCGACTTAAAGTATGTATATTTATATGCATATTGCCTCGCATTTTACTCATGTTTCATTGATTTTTAGATATGGAATGTAATGATTAATTTCAATTCGTGGTATTTTTATATGTACGAGTCAACCGGAGGTAATGTGGGACGAAAGTGCACGATTTGAAGCAAAAAGAGAAAAAAAAAGGGCTAGTGTAGCGCCCTGGGTAGTGCCCCACTCTACCTGTGGCACAGTTTATAGATGCAAAAGTTTTCTAGCGCCATTCCTAGCACCCCACGCTACCCTGGGCGCTGGGTGACATGGAACTATCCCACTTCGCCTTGGACAAGGTTATTTTAAGCCGTACACACCTCCAACTTGTATAAAAAGAAGTCTAAACCTAATTTAAAGGATATCTAACATATTTATGAGGGGAGGACACCACTTTGAAGGAGAATTCACATTGGGTACACGTTGGAACAAGCTTTTCACTAGTTTTTCTCCTCTCATCTTCCTTTAATCTCATAGCTTATTAGTTCTAGCATTGCAGGGCGCTACATGAGCGTTGTTGTTTGAAACTTGAATTGTTCTTATTATTTTATCATATTGGTTATTCAATCCTGCACTTAATTATTTGATTTCTTGATCACCAACTGAATACTATTTACGAATCTAAGATTTAACTCGAGAGAGGGAATTCTAGATTGCATATAAGATTGAGTAGAGCGAGATCTTGAACTTGAGCATCGGGGAATCGATTTGCAGTTAGGATAGGGATATACCAAATCGCCTAGCTTGGTTATTATACAGAAATTACTAATGCTTTCTTGTTAAACCTAATTCCATAGGAATATAGGCATTATGTTAGCTTGAATAGTGTCACGACCCAAATATCCCTCCGAAACATGTCGTGATGGAACCTAGTCTCTACGACTAGGTAAGCCTGAGAGATTGCATAATTATCAATAACGGAAGCAAAAATTTACAACTAAATGCACTAGATACTGAATAACCAATAACGATGCCGCTCGGCATGTACAATAACCAAAATACTAGACGTCCACAAATTTTCCAAAACCCGAAACATTATGAGTCACAAGTTACAGAAAGGAAATAGTATCTCTATACACAGCAGTATAATAAAAGAAAATACATAAAGTGTTTGACACAGGGAGGAATAAAAGGGGACTCCGAGGTCTATGGACGTGGCAAATGTACCTTGAAGTCTCCAAAGCTATCTCGAACTCACTGATAATATGGCGGGTAACGAGCACCTGAATCTTCACACAAAACATGTGCATAAGTGTAGCATGAGTACACCACAATTAGTACCCAGTAAGTGCCAAGCCTAACCTCAGTTGAGTAGTGATGAGGTCAGGTTAGGCCCAGTGGTATATAATAAATAAGGCAGGAGAATAAACAAGTATAATAAAATACTAAAGTTCAACAAAAGAAAACACAATGAAGTAACAGTACAACACGCGGAATATAAACAACAGGGGATCTCCCGAGACACCGACTCATTGTCCCAAAAGTAAATATGCAGGGAGAACTCCCGACGTACCGCCTTGTAATATCAAAGGTAAATGTGCAGGGACAACTCCCGAGGTACTGCCTTGCAGTCTCAAAAGTAAATCTACAAGGGGATCTCCCAGGATACCATCCCGTAGTCCCAAAAGTAAATATGCAGGGGGATATCCCAGGATACCGCCCCGCAGTCTCAAAGTAAATACACAGTGCAGACAATTACAAATAATAGGTACAACAAGAGAATCTACAATTTAGACTAAGTACAAATCAAGGAAGGAAGGAGGAATTCACTAAGCATGTTGCAGAGAATTCAGTCAAGCAATTAAGACACGTAGACATGTTATTCTAGGCTAACAGGGTAACTACACATGATAGTATGCTCAATTAAGGTGAAAACAGGTAATTACTCAGTAAAATCAGGTTTTGCAACAAATATCTCGTGTACGCACTCGTCACCTCGCGTACATGACGTTCACATATATATATATATATATATATCAATACCAAATCCAAAGGGAATTCCCCCACACAAGGTTAGGCAAGTCACTTACCTCGAACCAAGCTAAATCAATCGGTAGCAATGCTCTTCCCACGAATATCCGACTCTAAATGGCTCAAATCTAGCCAAAATCAATTACATACCATAAATAGAGCTATAAGAAACTAATCTAGTCAATGAAATCTAGGCTAAAACGAGAAATTAGGAAATCGTCCCAAAAATCCTCCCCAGGCCTATGCCTCAGAATCGGGTAAAAGTCACAAAATATGAACACTTATTTTCTCACGAGTCTAACCATATAAGAATTACTCAGATCTGACCTCAATTCACCTTCCAAAACTCGAAATTTTAGTCTATGAAGTTTCTACCATTTCCCCCCAAATTCCCAACTCAAATCCCTAACTAAAGATGAAAAAACCAATAGATTCGTGAAATATAGCCCAATCTGAGTTAGAATCACTTACCCCAGCAATCTTCTTGAAGAAACCTTGAAAAATCGCCTGACACCGAGCCCTCATGTCCCAAAATCGAAAAGGAATCAAACCCTCGAATTCCTCTTTTCTGCCCAGTTTTTCTACATATTCGGACAAGTCATCGTACCTGCGGTGCAAATTCCACTTAAAACTCAGGGTCCACTTCTGCGATCCTAGGGTCGCACCTGCGTGTGTGCGCCTGCGGAACACTGTTCGCTTCTGCGGTCCTCCTCCACGCCTGTTGTCCCTTAGGAGCGTCTGTAGGCATCACAGATGTGGTACTTCCCTCGCACCTGCGATCCCTGATCGAGTATCCCAACTCCGCTTTTGCGCTTGCTCTTCCGCACATTCAATCCCCCACCCGCAGTCTCCTTACCGCAGGTACGGAACACCAGATACCAGAAACACTTCAGCAATTGTATAAGTCCAATTTCAATCCGTTAAGCATCCGAAACACACTCGAGGCCCCCGGAACCTCAATCAAACATACCAACAAGTCCTAAAACACCATACAAACTTAGTCGAGCCCTCGAATCACATCAAACAACGCTAGAAATACAAATCACCCCCCGATTCAAACTTAATGCTTGAGACTTCCAATTTCTATAATCGATGTCGAAACCTGTCAAACCACGTTCGATTAACCCCAAATTTTGCACACAAGTCATATTCAACCCTATGGACCTACTCCAACTTCCGGAATCAGAATCTGACCCTGATATCAAATAGTCCACTACCGGTCCAAATCTCTAAAAATTCAACTTTCGTCATTTCAAGCCTAAATGAGCTAGAGACCTCCAAAACACAATCTGGACATGCCCCTAAGTCCAAAATCACCCAACGGAGCTAACAAAACCGATGGAACTCCATTCTGGGTCGTCTTCACACAGTTCCGACTACGGTCAAAATCCTAAGACTTAATTCCTTTTAGGGACCAAGTGTCCCAAAACATTCCGAAACCATAACCAACACCTTCCGTAAAAACACAGATGCAGAAAATGACCCGGGGAAAGTAGTAAACAGGGGATTGGGGCTATAACTCAAATGACAGGCCGGGTCGTTACATCTTCCCCCTCTTAAAATAATCGTTCGTCCTCGAACGAGTAGAGAGATATACCTGAAGCAGTGAAAAGATGAGGATAATGGTTGCAGATATCCTGCTCGGTCCCCCAAGTTGCCTCCTCGACCGGCTGACCCCTCCACTGCACCTTCAAGGAAGCAATGTTATTTGAACCTAGCTTTCTGACCTGCCTATCTAAAATAGCCACTGGCTCCTCAACATAAGATAGTTCCTTGTCAAACTGGACTGAGCTGAAATCCAACGCATGAGCCAGATCACCATGATACTTCCAGAGCATAGAAACGTGGAATACCGGATGAACTCCTGCTAGAGTGGGAGGTAAGGTAATCTCATAAGCAACCTCCCCAACTCGCCACAACACCTCAAAGGGACCAATGAACCTTGGGCTTAGCTTGCCCTTTTTCCCGAACCTCATAACGCTCTTCATAGGCGATACTCGGAGCAAGACCCGCTCTCCAACTATGAATCCAACATTCCGAACCTTCCGGTCCGCATAACTCTTCTGTATGGACTAGGCTGTGCGAAATTGATCCTGAATCACCTTCACCTTATCCAGGGCATCCTGGACCAAGTCTGTACCCGATAATCTAGCCTCGCCCGGCTTGAACCAACCCACTAGAGACCGTCACCGTCTACCATACAGAGCCTCATACGGTGCTATCTGGATGCTCGACTAATAACTGTTGTTGTAAGCAAACTCTACAAGTGGAAAGAACCTACCCCACGGCCTTCCAAACTCCATCACACACGCACGAAGCATATCATCTAATATCTGAATAGTGCGCTCGGACTGTCCGTCCATTTGAGGATGAAATGTTATGCTCAGCTCTACTCGAGTACCCAAATCATTCTATACGACCCTCTAGAAACGTGATGTAAGTTGCATACCCCTGTCAGAGATGACATATATTGGTACGTCATGAAGCCTTACAATCTCACGGATGTAGATTCGAGCTAGCTGCTCGGAAGAATAGGTAGTCATCACAAGAATGAAATAAGCTGGCTTGGTCAGCCTATCCACAATCACCCAAATTGCATAATGAAATCCATAGTAATCCGCTCCCATTTCCACTCCGGAA
The DNA here is from genome assembly GCA_005239525.1 of Nicotiana knightiana. Lineage (NCBI taxonomy): Eukaryota > Viridiplantae > Streptophyta > Magnoliopsida > Solanales > Solanaceae > Nicotiana > Nicotiana knightiana. The sequence continues at coordinate 43,312 of ML437535.1, forward strand.
TCTTTAACTTTTGTAGCAACCCACCTGGTCGCTGATGCTCATACTTCACACCTGCTGGAAGGCATCGAGCCACATACTCCACTATGTCTTTCTTCATATTCCTCCGCTAGTAATGCTGCCTCAAGTCCTGATGCATCTTCGCGGCACCCGGATGAATAGAGTACCGCGAGCTGTGAGCCTCATAAAGAATCAACTCACACAAACCATCTACATTGGGCAAACATATCGTGCCCTGCATCCTCAATGCACCATTATCCCCAATAGTGACCTCCTTAGCATCACCGTGCTGGACCGTGTCCTTAAGGACAAGCAGATGGGGGTCGTCATACTTACGCTCCCTGATATGATCATAAAGAGAATACTGAGAGACCACACAAGCCAATACTCTACTCGGCTTAGAAATATCCAATCTCACAAACTGGTTGGCTAATGCCTAGACATCCAATGCCAATGGCCTCTCTACTGTTGGAAGATATGCTAAACTCCCCAAACTCTCAGCCCGTCGACTCAAAGCATCGGCCACCAACATTGGCCTCCTCGGGTGGTAAAACATGGTGATATCATAGTCCTTAAGTAGCTCCAACCACCTCCACTGATTCAAGTTAAGATCCTTTTGCTTGAACAGATGCTGCAAACTCCGATGATCGGTGTAAATCTCACAAGGAATACCATACAAATAGTGCCGCCAAATCTTCAAGTCATGAATAATATCTGCTAATTCAAGGTCGTGGGCAGGATAGTTCTTCTTATGCACCTTCAGTTGTCTGGACGCGTAGGCAATCACCCTATCGTCCTGCATGAAAACCTCGCCAAGATCAATCCGCGACGCATCAATAAGACCCCAAACCCGTAGGCAATACCAATATTGGGGTTGTAGTCAAAGTTGTCTTGAGCTTCTGAAAGCTCTCCTCACACTCCTCTGTCCACCTGAACGGAGCACCATTCTGGGTCAGCCTGGTCATAGGTGCTACAATATATGAGAATCCCTCAACAAAACGACGGTAATACCCTGCCAACCCACAAAAACTCGTGATCTTCGTAGCTGATGATGGTTTAGGCCAACTCTGCACTACTTCCACCTTCTTCGCATCCACCTTGATCCCATCACTCAATACTACATGACCCAAGAAAGCCACTGAGTCTAGACAAAACTCACACTTTGAAAATTTTGCATACAACTTCTTTTCTCTCAAGGTCTGAAGCACAGTCCTCAGATGCTGCTCATGATCCTCCCGAGTTTGGGAGTACACCAGAATGTCGTCAATAAGCACAATGATGAAGGAGTCAAGATAAGGCCGGAACACACTGTGCATCAAATGCATAAAATTTGCTAGGGCATTGGTCAACCCAAAAGACATCACATGAAGCTCACAGTGACCATACCGAGTCCTAAAAGCAGTCTTCGGGATATCTGGCTCCCGAATCTTCAACTGATGATAGCCTGAATGTAAGTCAATCTTGGAAAACACCCTGGCACCCTGTAGTTGATCAAATAAGTCATCAATATGAGGCAATGGATGACTATTCTTCACTGTAACTTTGTTCAGCTGGCAATAATCTATCACGACCCAACCTATGGGCCGCGACGGGCACCCAGTACCTTACTTAACCGAGTACCAACATAACATATCTTTCTTATCGTACGATCATGGGTATATGGGCCAAAAGGGTTGTCATGAGATAAACAGAATAAAATATAAGTGCATACTAGACATAGGATGACCCAACATTATATAGAAACTTATACATGTGACATACAAGTCTATAAGGCTGTCATGATCATTTGTAAACTCAAAACATAGGCCGACAAGGCCATACAAGTATCCATATACCTGACATTTGTATACAAGCCTCTAAGAGTACATAAATAACATAAAGTTTGGGACAGGGCCCCGCCATACCAGTCAATGTATGTCCCAATTATACTGGTCAAATAGGAAACTCCGGAGCAAGTGGAGTGCAGCAACACCTTCTGCTGAGCCGATAGCCTACTAGGAGAACTGTCAACCTGTCTATCGGGACTCGCGGGCATGAAACGCAGCATCCCCAAGAAAAAGGGACGTCAGTACGAATAAAGTACTGAGTATGTAAGGCAAAATAGCATAACTAAGAACAGTAATGTAAAGGGATGTAGGAGATACAACATGTAGCATCTGAGTGCCTCTAAGAGATAGTGACATGAAATGCGTGATACATATATATATATATATATATATATATATATATAATCTTTTGAAAACATCCGCCTCTGTGGGAATCATCATCATCGTATCATACCCGGCCTCGTAGAGGAATCAGTAAAACATACCCGGCCATTATAAGGCTCGGTAGAATCGTACCCGGTTACGTGGAGCTCGGTAAACCCAACTGATCAGTGGTTGCACAATAGGTTCCATACCCGGCCGACTATAGCGCGGCTCGGTAGAGTAAAATAGATACTATATATACTGCATGCTGGACTCATGGAATCAAGCTCTAAACCTTTCAGAGTGACGTAAGGTAGTTGCATCTTCGATTAACATTATGGACATCATAACATCAATATGAACTTCCCTAGGACTCAAGCATCATACATACTTTCTTAGAATAACTTTTTAAGGAAAGAACAACATGGACTACCTTAGTAGCTAGTAGTAGATTCATTATGAAATAACGTATCATTTACGTTCGCTCCACTTTAGATCATGCCAAAAGAATGAAGGAAGTGTCTTAACATACCTTATCACAATCTTCCCACTCACCAAGTTTAACTCGCCTCTTCACACCTTAATCTAAAACAACGATAATAATAAAATTATTAAGTTACGAAAGGTACAACTATCGCACAATGAACAACAAGCTTATTTTGTATAAAAATGGGCAGCATCTCCCCTATTATCCTTACTTCCTCCAAATTCAAGATAACACCAACAATACAAGAACAAAACAACAAAAACATATATACATTATTTTACAGACTTATATACACCACAAAATGCTGCAAAACAGCCCAACACACCGCAATCTCTTCATACACAAAACGACCACCGTAGTAGTGTCAAACGACCCAGAAATGTTATGAAAAACGACCAGCCCACCACACTACATATATATGGTGTTTCTCCACACCCTTACTCATCCAAAACTCCACAAAATAGTAGTGAAATATGCAGCCCAACAGTAACACAAAAGAGTCCACAAAACAGTCCGCTACAAGTCAAATAACTCGAACTCACGGCTTCCGATCACCGTCCCGTGAGTTCTAACTATTAGGAAACACATTTATCAACCTTCCTTGATATTTAACATTTTAATATAGATATTACAAGTTTATTAACTATGAATTACCCTCCAAAACTCTAACTACAAATAAAAAAGAGAGGCGGTATAATGACACTTACGTCGTAGGGATCGTTTTGATGTTATCGCTTCTCGATTTCATGTCCGGGATGATAATCTTATTTGAAAACCTAGAAGAGAGCTTAAGGATATGCTTATGAGTGTTCTCTAGTCGAGTTAGCTGAAAAATAAAGAGAAAGCCTATCTAAGACTTATATATATCAACTTTGGAAAAGTCAAAGAGGTGCTATCTTGGCACCCTAGCATTGGCCCATCTTCCGACGCTTATATCTTTTTATCCGGATGTCATATGAATGAACGATTAAGAGATTTGGAAACTACATTCCAAGACCTTCAATTTGGTATATAATAAATCTCAATAAAACCTCATATAACACATGAAATTTATTTCTCAAAAAGCTTTAGTGAACCACCTACTTGTCACTTATGATGTCTTCGCAGTCTCGCAAAACTACAAATATCTCTCTACTCCTATGTCGTATCGATGAAAGGTTCAATGTGTTTGAAACTAGACTCATAGATATTTAATTTTGTTTGTATATCAGCCAATAACTCAAAGAATATTGGGAGAAAATCTCAGTTACATTTGACCTAATTTTCAGCACATTATGAATGTAATTTGTGAAGACCTTTGCCAACTTTTTTTCCACAACTCGCTTGACTTCAAAACGTAGCACACGACCATCATACGTTAAACATAACTCATAGAATAACCTCCTTATAATTTAATTAACCATAGTCTCACCCATAAGTACATGTTATAACATTCCAAACTCGTCTACTTTCGACAAAACTTATTTTCTTCAATTGGTTTAGCTTCTAAGCTTTCCAACCCTCTCGGTACTCGTTATTCATGATCTTAAATATTTGTAACCTCCAAGGTAAAATGATTAACTTACTTTATATGCTTCCAAATATAATCTTATTTCTGAACTTACATCATATGAGTTATGACATACTCTCACGTATGAAAACATGGGGTGTAACATCATTCCCCCCTTTGGAACATTCGTCCTCGAATGTAATGCACTTGTCCATATATTAAGAAATAACTCTTACAAATACTTTAATGTTTTCTTTTCCATCCAGGGAGTTGTTCGGTGAATAAATCCAAAGGCTAGGGGATTCCCCCCTTTAGGCCTCTTTCTCACTCCACTACTTGTGGTCGAAATTCTCATAATCTCATAACTGTTTTTACCTTCTTTCATGCAACATGTACGATTATAACCTTGAATGTGCACCAATGCGACTCTTATCTCTTTTTTTCTAGCTTTTAACCAATCTCTAGGCTTCACTTTGTGAACATATATAGTACTATGACAAGTTGTCCCTCTGGGCATCTATAGTTGTACTAAAGTTCTTTTCTTGGTACTTTGTTTAACTTATGACTATTGCTATATCTTGTTTCATAGCCTCAGTTATCTATGCTTATGGCTTTACCACAACTAGGTTGGTCATAATATACCATAACTCTTTCTTCGATTATTATTATCGAGGTCTAGCACCCAACTCTAGGTTACTCTGTCACCGTTTATCCTATATGTATAAATTTAAGCCATTTAGTGATTCCTTATTACTGTTCATCTTAGTAATGACAGCCTAATCTCATATCATATTTGTAACTTTCATCCATCTATTATTGATTCACCTTAATGTTGATCTATAATCTACCACTGATAACTTGAAATCTCTTATGTAATATATCGTCACTAGGGCTCACGTCTCATTAGGGAACATCTGAAGTGATTTTCCTGATCCACTTAGGGATGATACTATACTCCAATAGCTGTATTCATTACATCCCAATGTGATTCATCCTATGGGGGTATTCTAATCCTGTGCAGTTCATGAAATACTTGTTCTCAAAATCATTACTTAATCAAAGGCCTAAACGTCATCCTCTTATCATTTATCACAGTTACACCCTTACTTTACTACCAGGTTAGCATTCTATCTCTTCTAAATGCTCCTAGTTTTAAGCTCCTTTGAGTTCACTCATGCTATACTTAGCTTTTTATAACTTTATGGAAACCATCAGCCCTCTTGTTGTGATGTGTTTAATCCTGAGGACTTAACTATTCTCGTTACCTTCTCATTCACTTTTTCTTATCCTTACTCCTGTCTAGCTAAAATTGTGTTGCTCTACTACTTTAGCTTGTGACCTACGCATATCTATTTATACTACTCGCAACCTTCCTTTTAACATGCTAGATCCATAGATTTCCTTTCATGCCTCCCTCGTCGCCTTTAAATGTAAGCAATTACTTTTCCTGACCGTTCTGCCACTTGCTGTATAGATACTTGGCATATCTTAATGCCCACGAATACTGAAGTTCCCTGTATCTCATATGATCTCAATTATCAACTCTTGATTTTTTTTCTTCTTCCCGTTCATTATCCACGATAGGTAACACTTACTTATGGAGTGCACACAATATTATAGTGAGACTGCTGTTACAAGACCATTTCTTCTTTAGGTCACTATGCTTATGTTGTAGTCTTCTTCCTTATTACCTCCGACTCTTGTAAAGCTGCGAGCTTATTACATCATATACCCAAAGGAATTTTTGATGTTCTTACTCACCTATTATTATCCTTAGTTACTTACATCCACGCCCTTGTGCTCGTAAGGTTTCTTGTGAAGTGAAATTTGACTATCTCCCTAGTGATACTTTCTTTTATTTTCGCAACACTTATACGGTACCTTTAACTACCCAATCTCCTATTAATATTACTCAAGGATCACGATGGCATCATATCTGCGAGACTGAATTCCCTATGTTGGGTTTCACTACGTTTATCTTGCACGATCTGTTGATTTATCTATGACCTCATTTTTAGCTATAACTAGGCTCTTTCTGAATCAACTACAGACTACATGTTGGTCCACTCTCATATCTGTATTTTATGTAATGCCTCTTAGGTTATTCCATTTGCCTTAACTTACCTCTCTTACAGATCCTTATGAATCAAGTGTCCATTCCCACTTATTTAACAATATCATCGAGTGCGAAACCCTTATTGATTCTCCCCAACATCATGCTTGAATAATGTTCTGGATACATATTATATCTGTAAGATCTGAATAAATGCAATTCATTCCTTTCACCTTTTTACCACATTGTTCCTTTACCATTCCATATTTACCTCTTCATCTTTGGCATTCACATCTTAACTGAGATATTACTCGCCTTGTGGTAACCCTTCTACACCAAGGATAATTGAATTTCTTACGCACAAGGATGACACCTGGGTAACTGGCACATTTAGTCCCTTAAGCTAAACTCTACTCATAGTGGTTTCTTTAGGGAAGCGTCTTTGTGAATAATCTTTAAAAGTTATTCTTCTATTGTTCATTTTATTACTATCGAAACACGATCTCTGAAATGATGCCGAATATTACCAATTCCTCCAGTCCCTAATTCATGTTTAGTTTATCTTGTTCACCAGCCCATACTGATTTCTATTACTCTAAGGTCTAACGTTTCCCTTTGGAAATCACGTTAGAGTCACGAACTTATTTCTCGAAATGAGGATGTGACTTTATGCCCTATGATCTTTTGTTGCCTAAAGGACTGTTACCTCTCGTCTTTTCCTTCCGTTGACTATATTCGATAATACTGTCATTTGTTTTCTACCGTTTTCATCCATGTATCACATCTTACTCATAATGCTTTATTAACTATCTTCTTTTTTTCCATGCTAACATTTATGTCTATCACTTTATTCTGAACACTCCAACAAAATGTTCCTTAACTTTTACCTCCCCCTGCTTCATCTCACTGGTTCTTTAGGACTCCTAACATTCTCTCTCTATTTTTTTTACTAGGGGCAGGAGTCATACTATGATGAATATTTATCCCTTCTAGGATTCCACTGCATATCTTCTAAAATTTCTCAACATTCTAGTATTCATATCTGAATGTTCTATTATAAAGTGCACCATCAGGATGTCTCGCAAGGAGATCTATTACCACGTTTGCACTATCTTTTAGAAATGTTAGCTAATGATAATAATCATCCACCATTTTTTGGTTACGTTAACCCTAACTGGATCATGATATCCCGTCCTTCTCTTAACTGTATCTGTTGGCTCCCATGGAGCATAACTGAGGCGGATGTGGCCAATTGTACATACCTCTATTACAATTGTAGGTAATTCAAAATGCTTGTATTTCTCTGCTTACTGACAATCTTCATTAACTGGGCACCTCATACCCTTCTTTATCTTATTTCTTTTACTTGTTGAAACATATATGTATCTTCTGACTCTCTCATTGCCTTTCACCATAGGGGTGGATATATTTTATTTTCCTTAGGGCTCCTTATCAAGAGGCTTACCCATCTTAGTATACACATGATCTACTGAATACCTTATATTTACTCATCATAAGCATTGTGCAACATCGAGTTCCTCTAACTCAACTCATTCAAAGCCACATGCAACCTCTTACCAATCATCTTTCTAGATGTAGGCATCGTCGTATTATGAATAAGATAGAATTTAGGAAATTGAGTTCTTACGACTGAGCTCTACCACACGATCTACAGCAAGAAGAAAGAGTGACAATCCTAAATTCTCTGTAGCCTCTTTCTTATAAGTGTGGTGCAAAACACACCCATAAACAAGACTCTACTAGACACGACTTGTAGACATCCCTAGGACAGAACTACTCTGATACCACTTTTGTCAAACGAACTTAACAAAAATAACGACGAACAACCAGCCCACCACCCTAAATCTATATGGTGTTTCTCCACACCCTTCCTCATCCAAAACTCCACAAAATAGTAGTGAAATATGCAGCCCAACAGTAACACAAAAGAGTCCACAAAACAGTCCGCTACAAGTCAAATAACTCGAACTCACGGCTTCCGATCACCGTCCCGTGAGTTCTAACTATTAGGAAACATATTTATCAACCTTCCTTGATATTTAACATTTAAATATAGATATTACAAGTTTCTTAACTATGAAGTACCTTCCAAAACTCTAACTACAAATAAAAAAGAGAGGCAGTATAATGACACTTACGTCGTAGGGATCGTTTTGATGTTATCGCTTCTCGATTTAATGTCCGGGATGATAATCTTATTTGAAAACCTAGAAGAGAGCTTAAGGATATGTTTATGGGCGTTCTCTGGTCGAGGTAGCTGAAAAATAAAGAGAAAGCCTATCTAAGACTTATATATATCAACTTTGGAAAAGTCAAAGAGGTGCTATCTTGGCACCCTAGCATTGGCCCATCTTCCGACGCTTATATCTTTTTATCCGGATGTCATATGAATGAACGATTAAGAGCTTTGGAAACTACATTCCAAGACCTTCAATTTGGTATATAATAAATCTCAATAAAACCTCATATAACACATGAAATTTATTTCTCAAAAAGCTTTAGTGAACCACCTACTTGTCACTTATGATGTCTGCGCGGTCTCGCAAAACTACAAATATCTCTCTACTCCTATGTCGTATCGATGAATGGTTTAATGTGTTTGAAAATAGACTCATAGATATTTCATTTTATTGGTAGATAACCAATAATTCCAAGAATATTGGGAGGAAATCAAAGTTACATTTGACCTAACTTTCAGCACATTATGAATGTAATTTGTGAAGACCTTTGCCAACTTTTTTTCCACAACTCGCTCGACTTCAAAACGTAGCACACGACCATCATACGACAAACATAACTCATAGAATAACCTACTTATCATGTAATTAACCATAGTCTCACCCTAAAGTACATGTTATAACATTCCAAACTCGTCTACTTTCGACGAAACTTATTTTCTTTAATTGGTTTAGATTCTTTGCTTTCCAACCCTCTCGGTACTCGTTATTCATGATCTTAAATATTTGTAACCTCCAAGGTAATATGATTAACTTACTTTATATGCTTCCAAATATAATCTTATTTCTGAACTTATATCAATTGAGTTATGACGAACTCTCACGTATGAAAACATGGGTGTAACATAATCAATGAACTTACACATAGAACCATCTTTTTTTTTCACAAACAAGACCGGAGCACTCCAAGGTGACACACTAAGCCGAATGAAGCCCTTATCAAGAAACTCCTATAATGCTCCTTCAACTCCTTCAACTCAGGAGGAGCCACAAGATGTGGAGGAATAGAGATGGGTTGGGTGCCCGGCAATAAATCAATGCCGAAATCGATATCTTTGTCGGGCGGCATGCTCAAAAGATCATCTGGTATAGGGGTATCAATACTGACATCTTTCACATAAACTAGATATGTGTCACACCCCCTCTCAACCATTCGTTTAGCCTTAAGAAATGAGATAACTGTGCTGGGAGTATACTCTAAGGTACCTCTCCACTCTAATCGCGGTAAGCTTGGCATAGCCACCGTTACAATCTTAGTGTGACAATCAAGAATATCATAATAGGGTGACAAACAGTCCATGCCTAAGATAACATCAAAGTCTACCGTGTCGAGTAATAATAAATCGACTCTAGTCTCAAAACCACTAAGAGCAATAAAACATGACCGATACAAGCGGCCTACAACAAGAGAATCTCCCACATGAGTAGACACATAAATAGGAGAACTCAAAGAATCCCGAGATACGCCCAAATATGGGGAAAAATAAGAAGACACTAGGAATACGTAGAGCCGGGGTCAAATAATATCGATACATCTCTATGACAGACTGGAAAAATACCTGTAATGATAGAGTCAGAAGCAACTACCTCTGTACGAGCCGGAAGAGCATAATACCTGACATGGTCTCCCCTTCTAGGGAGACCTCGACCTCCCCGACCTTAACCTCAAGCTGGCTGAGTAGGTGGGGCGGTAGCTGGTGCTGGAATCATAGCCTGTGGACCCGGTGGAGCACGTGGTGTCTAAAATGTCTATGGAGGTGCACCCCTCCTAAGTCTGGGACAATCATTCACTATATGGTGACCGTTGCTACACTCAAAACAATCCCTCAGAGGGCGTGGATGCTGTGACTGACTTGGGCCAGGTCTGCTGGACTGGCCGTTAAAAACCACCCCGAGCAGGAGGCACACTAGATACTGGCGGTGCATAATAAGGCTCCTAGGGCCTACAAAGGGCTGGAAGAGCTGAATGAACGCGGCGACTCACATAACCCTTACCATGTCGAATTGCATCTGGGGCATGAGTACCACTGTAAGTGCCAAACTCTTGAGACCTCTTGGCCTCTCTCTCCTCTCTGTCCCGGGCAAGCATGCCCTCCAATCTCCTGGCAATACTCACAACCTGCTGATAAAAAATATCCATCTCCAACTCCCTGGCCATACTAATCTAGATACTGGGGTGGAGTTCCTTAATAAAACGACGAACCCTCTCTCGAACTGTGGAAACCAAGGTCGGATCATGTCGGGCCAAATCACTGAAACAGACTGCATACTTTGACATAATCATAGAATCCTAGCGCAGCTGCTCAAACTCCACTCGCAATGAGTCCCTAAGTCTCTAAGGGACATACTCTCTCAAAAACATGTCCGAGAACTGAGTCCTTATAAGTAAAGCTACCTCATCCAGACTACTCAACCCATAAGCACGCCACCACTGATAGGTTGCTCCTCTAAGCTGAAAGGTGGTAAAAGAAACTCCACTCGTCTCCTCTACGCCTATAGTACGAAGAATACGACAACACTCCTCCAGGAACCATGGGCATCATCTGTAGACAATCTGATGAAAGTGGGTGGGTGGTACTTGTTGTACCTCTCAAGTCTGAGCAGCTCCGCCTCAGAAGCGGTTGTCGTAGTCTCGTGCTGAACCGGGGCTACCGGATGCATAGGGATGAACTCTTGGGCCTGGTCAACATGGACCCTCTGCTCAGGAGAATGGGTTACGGGAGTGTGTGCCCCTCCCCCGACATGAGTTATGGTGGGATCTAATGGAATCAATCCAGCCTGACCTAAGGTGCTGAAAATGCTCATGAACTGGGCTAGAGTCTCCTGGAGGGCTGGTGCAGTAATAGGCACCTTCGGTGCTGCCCTCTAGCTGGAACTGCTGGGGGCTCCTCTGTCGCAGCTTGCGCGGGTGCTCTAGCTGCACCACATGGTTGTCCTCTACCCCGACCCTGGCCTCTAGCGGCTCTAGCAGGGAGCGCGAGTTCTTGGCCGGCAGATCCTCCGGTACGGGTCCTCACCATCTATGAGAAAGAATAGAATGGAGAAGTTTAGAATTTGATGCCAACAACTTCACACGACAAGGAATCAAAGAAGTATAATTGTTCCTAACAGTTCCATAGCCTCTCAAGATGATTACGGATGTCTCCGTATCAATCCGTGAGACTCTAATAAACCTACTTGTGACTCACGACTCGTATGAACCTAGAGATCTGATACCAATTTGTCACGACCCAAGTATCACTCTAAAACATGTCGTGACGGCACCTAGTCTCTACGACTAGGTAATCCTAACTGATTGCAGAAATATCAATAACGGAAGCAAAAATTTACAACTAAGTGCAGTAGATACTGAATAAACAATAACGATGCCGCTCGTCATGTACAATAACCAAAATACTAGACGTAAACGATTTTCCCAAAATCTGAAACATCATGAGTCACAAGTTATAGAAAGGAAATAGTATCTCTATACACCGGAGTCTAATAAAAGAAAATACATAACGTGTTTGACAAGGGGAAGAATAGAAGGGGACTCTGAGGTATGCGAACGCCACATATATACCTTGAAGTCTCCAAAGCTATCTCGAACTCACTGATAATACGGCGGCTGACGAGCACCTGAATCTGCACACAAAACATGTGCAAAAGAGTAGCATGAGTACACCACAATTGGTACCCAGTAAGTGCCAAGCCTAACCTCGGTCGAGTAATGACGAGGTCAGGTCAGGCCTACCGATATATAATAAAGAAGGCAGGAGAATAAAGAAGTATAATAAAAGATTGTAGTTCAACAAAAGAAAACACAATGAAGTAACAATACAACGTGCGGAATATAAACAACAGGGGATCTCCCGATGCACAAGCTCATAGTCCCAAAAGTAAATATGCAGTAAGAACTCCCGAAATACCGCCTCGTAGTCTCAAAAGTAAATATGCAGGGAGAATTCCCGAGGTACTGCCTCGTAGTATCAAAATAAATGTACAAAGGGATCTCCCGGGATACTGTCCTGTAGTCCCAAAAGCAAATATGCAGGGGATTTTTCGGGATAACGTTCCGTAGTCCCAAAATAAATACACAGTGCAGACAATTACAAATGATAGGTACAACAAGAGAATCTATAGTTTAGACTAATTACAAGTCAAAGAAGGAAGAAGGAATTCACTAAGCATGTTGCAGAGAATTCAGTAAGCAATTAAGACATGTAGAAATGTTATTCTAGGCTAACAGGGTAACTACACATGCTAGTATTCTCAATTAAGGCGAAAACAGGTAATTACTCAGTAAAAATAAGGTTTTGCAAAAAATATCCCGTGTACGCACTCGTCACCTCGGGTACACGACACTCACATATCAATATCAGTACCAAATCCTAATGGGAATTCCCCCACACAAGGTTAGGCAAGTCACTTACCTCGAACCAAGCTAAATCAATCGGTAGCAATGCTTTTCCCACGAATATCCGACTCCGGATGGCCCAAATCTAGCCAAAATCAATTACATACCATAAATATAGCTATAAGAAACTAATCTAGTCAATAAAATCTAAGCTAAAGCGAGAAATTAGGAAATGGTCCCAAAAATATTCCACGGGCTCACGCCTCGGAATCGGGTAGAAGTCTCAAAATATGAACACCCATTCACTCACGAGTCTAACCATACAAGAATTACTCGGATCCGACCTCAATTCACCTTCCAAAACTCGAATTTTAGCCTATGAAGTTTCTAACATTTTCCCCCACAGTCCTGACCTTCTCCTGCTTCTGCCAGGAGAAGACACTGGCTTGTACATTCATTTCAACTTCAACATAAATCTTCCTAACAACCAATCAACACTCATAGATCCACCTAACAACCATCAACAATCATGGGATGACACACATTTCCATACTCCTTCCCCTCATCAAAGCAACCAGCATCATCCCAGAAAAAATAGAGTCACAAAGATGAACAAAATTGCAAAGGCTTTACCTAACCTTGTTTTCTTTTTTTGCAGGGATCATCATCTCTAAGGCCATTCAGTTGAAACCTATCCAGAGAGTGCAGATTGCTCCTTTGAAATATTTCTCCTGGATAAGTATCAATTGGATCAGGCTAGTCTTCAATGGAATGACAGTAGAAGACAAGGGTCCAGACAACCTCTTGCTTTCCCTGTAACAAACCCAATTGCATCTTTTCAATCTACCTTTCCTTCTTTCCAACATCTATGGACCTTTGTCTATCTTCCCCCCATTCACACCTTTCCTAAAAACCAATGTTCTCTCAAAACCCTCTCACATGTTCAACCAACAGTCACAGCCAACAGTCACAACCATTATCAGTTTTCAGCCCCTGTTACTCTTTCCCAACACCCACAAGAGCTTGTAAATACCAATCCCACACCATTAACCAACTTCACATGTTCTTTTCCCCCTCCATTTCTCTCCTTTTCCTCCATCTTACCATGGAACCCTTCAACTCAAAGCTAGACCATCTGATCCCACAGTAACAAGATTCCAAACTGTGCAGACCTATCTCACAGGAACCTACTCACAGAATCATCCATCTCCATCAATGAAACAGTCCTTTATCCCACAACACACAAGAACCTGGGAGCATGACTGTTTGTTTTTGCTAACAGTTTGTTTCACTGTGCAGGTTTACTTCATAAACATGGTCAACTGCATCAAGCTCAATGTGTGGTTTTCATCCAAGGTGGAGAACTAATTGTTCAGAAGCTGCCTCAGAAGCTGAAATATACTAGTTCACGTACTCCCAGATCAACTCTCAGATTTGGACCAGTCTAGTGCCCTCAACAATCAGCAGTCCTCCATGCAGAAAGGACAAAAGGGCAGTGCTCTCTTTCTTCTGTCACTCACACAGGGCAGAGCAGTACTCTCATCTCAGTCTCTTGACCTCTTTGACAACTATCTTCAACATTGCTTTCATTGTTCTCATTGTCAAAGCAAAATTGAAGATAGCATTTTCACTTTCCACTTGTTTTTTGCTAGCCTTCATAGGAAATCTTTCCATTAGTAACTTTTGTAAAATAGGTTATTTTTGGGAATTGTTTTCCAGTTTCATGTTTTCAGTAGATTTAGGAATGCTAGTCGTTTGTATAGTCGAACTAAGTTACTTCACACTGACTTTTGTATACCCAAGGCTGGAATCTTGGCCTCCTTCTAAAGGTCTAGCCCATCATAGAGTTAAGGGTCATTTTGGCTATACTTTGATAGTCAAATGCCCTATTTTGTATGGAGGTAAGGTTTATGTCCCCCTCCTTTCTTGTACCCTTTGTTCATTTATGAAAATATACTCTGGGCACAATGCCTAGTGGATTTGCAAAAAAAAAAAAAAAATCCCTAATTAGAAGATGAAAATACCAATAGATTCATGAAATATATATAGCCCAATCCGAGTTAGAATCACTTACCCCCAACAATCTTCTTGAAGAACCCTTGAAAAATCGCCTCACACTGAGCTCTCAAGTCCCAAAATTGAAATGGAATCCAACCCTCGAATTCCTCTTTTCTGCCCAATTCTTTCGCATTTGCAGACAAATCATCGCACATGCAGTGCAGATTCCACTTAAAA
Organism: Nicotiana knightiana; assembly: GCA_005239525.1. Classification (NCBI taxonomy): domain Eukaryota; kingdom Viridiplantae; phylum Streptophyta; class Magnoliopsida; order Solanales; family Solanaceae; genus Nicotiana; species Nicotiana knightiana. The sequence continues at coordinate 58,356 of ML437535.1, forward strand.
CTCAGGGTGAGCTTCTGCGATCCTAGGGTCGCACCTACGTGTGCGCTCCTGCGGAACACTGTCCGCTTCTTCGATCCTCCTCCGTGCCGCCAGTCCCTTAGGTGCATCTGCGGGCACCGCAGATGCGGTATTTCCCTCACACCTGCAATCACTGATCGAGTCTCCCAACTCTGTTTCCGCGCTTACTCTTCTGCACGTGTGATCCTGCCCCTGTGGTCTCCCCACCGCAGGTGCCAAATACCAGAAACCAGAAAAACTTCAGCAATTGCATAAGTCTAATTTCAATTCGTTAAGCATCCGAAATACACTCGAGGCCCTCAGGACCTCAACTAAACATATCAACCAATCCTAAAACACCATACAAACATAGTCGAGCACTCGAATCACATCAAACAGCGGTAAAAATGCAAATCATCCTCTGATTCAAACTTGATGAACTTGAGACTTCCAATTTATACAACCGATGCCGAAACCTATTAAACCACGTTCGATTAACCCCAAATTTTGCACACAAGTCATATTCAACCCTACAGACCTACTCCAACTTCCGGAATCGGAATCCGACCCCGATATACAAAATTTCACTACTTGTCCAAATCTTCGAAAATTCGACTTTCGCCATTTCAAGCCTAAATGAGCTACAGACTTCCAAAACACAATCCAGACACGCCCCTAAGTCCAAAATAAACAAATGGAGCTAACGGAACTCCATTCCGGAGTCGTCTTCACACGGTTCCGACTATGGTCAAAATCCTAATACTTAAGCTTCCGTTTAGGGACTAAGTGTCCCAAAACACTTCGAAACCACAACCAACACCTCCCGGCAAAACACATAAGCAAAAAATGTCATGGGGGAAGTAGTAAACAGGGGATAGGGGTTATAACTCTTAAAACGGTCGGCCGGGTCATTATAAATAGGCGAGTATTACTTTGGGAGAATAGTACGAGTAATATTAACCTTGTAAATCAGTAAACCAAATAATTTAATTAGACAATGTAAGCGAAAGACTCAACGAGATTGTTGGCTAACCCATAGTTATCGACTCCCATTGAATTCATGTCTAATTTCAGCAAGTGGTTTCCTTTAATCTCTTAGTTTGTTAATCTAGATTAGTTTTAGCTAAATATTCATACTTTAGGATTCTCTTGAATAGAAATTGTTTCGGTTTAATTTAATTGATAGTTATTCACAAGTCCCCGTGGGTATGAAATTTGGACTTACAATCATATATTACTTGTCGACCACGTATACTTGCGTGTGCGTTTAGGAGCAACAATTAGTAACCAAACAAGTGATAAGGTGGTACTAAATTTTTATCCCAAAATTATTTTTTGGGTATACTTCATAAAGAATTTAAGTTCTATATATAATGATTGGGTAAAAAAGGCATATGTGAGACTGTAATTAAAAGTAAAGTTTCATGATAGAACATTAATTGATAATCTAATTAAATAATAACTACCGTACTATAACAAATTGAATATTTACAGCGATATATAGTATATATAATATTTAAAAAATCTTTACTTTTATGTATAGAACTTAAATTCTAGCACAAATACTATTTTGACGACATGATTGTTGAAAGCAATGCGATTTGCTCTCCTTATATCTTTCTACATATGAATAATGAATTCCATGATATTCAACAAGACTGCTAACGCAATTTTTTTCTTTTGTTGTTTTCTCTTTATCTGTAAGGGCCTGTTTGGAAATCTACTTTGTAATTAGATTTGTGAGTAATTGAGTGTAATTATACAATTTTGACATATTTATCTGACCAAGTATTTACTTAATCACCATATAATTGGGTGTAATTGAGGGGGTGTGATTACACTCTGCAATTCTCAAGGGAGAACTGAGAATTACTGGTAATTATATGATGTAATTACTAGGTTATTTTTTGAATCTCTTTTCTTTTCTTTTCTTTTCTTTTTAATTTACTTTTTATTTCATTTTTTTACTTTTAATTTACCTTTTCAAACTTTTAAAAAAAAACTTCAAATATATATTTTTTACTTTCGTACTTCGTATTTCCTAACATTTACTTTACGTGTTTCTAGGTAATTTCTCATATTTTATTTATTTTTTAATTTTTTTTTGTTAAGCTTAGCTATGATATTATTCTAATTTCTCTAAAACATTATACATCGTAATCTTAGAAAGATGTGTCATCCACAAACTTGACTTATAATGAGTGGTGTCATTAGAGTTGAACTTTGTTATTGGAAGATATTATATGCAAATTTCACTATATTAAAATACTAGATTACTTTTTAATATTTAAATAATATTCTCATTTTTCAACCTTTATTTTTTGTGATTCCATGTAGTTGCTCATTTTTTTTTTGTAACGGCCTAATCTGTCGTTTTGAGCATTTGTACTTCACTCGGTAGTTTGAGGGCACGAGTATCTACACAAGATGTATTAGGACTTGTGTGAAAAGTTTGAGTTCATTCCGAATTGATATATCATGTTTCGGCGCGAGTTTTGAAAGTCGAAAGTTCTTTAAGTTTGATTTGAGGCGCGATTCGTCGTTTTGATGTTGTTATGTGTGATTTGAGGCCTCTAGTAGATCTGTGTTATGTTATGGAACTTATTGGTATGCTTGTACGGGGTACGAGGGGCTCGGGTGAATTTTGAATAGGTTTGGGTTGTGTTGCGCTCGTTTTTCTTATGTTTAGATGTCGTTTCTTCAAGCATAAATGGTAACATATTAAGCAATTGAGCTCCAATTTCTGTTTTAATTAAACCATTAGATTTGTATCATAACTACGGAGCCATAGAAAAAAGAATTATAGAATTTGGACATCGTATGAGGAGTTTATGGTCATTTTACTAAGAATTGGGTTGCTAGATTTTTCAGATTAATTTCGAAATTGTCACTGACTTCGTATTTAAAAATCTGCATTATTTCCAAATATTGAAACCAACATATCTCCTTCACTATAAGGTCAAATGGAGTGATTCAAAAGCCTAACTTGACTGAAATTTCACAAGGAATCCATTGAAGACATCAAAAGTGAGTTTCAGGATCGTTTGGCACACACAACGAGGTAGAACAGCTGGGCAAAATACTTAATATCGAAGGTTTGTTCATTTGGTCATATTTTGAGTTGGGGAGTTTCGAATTGGAAAATTTTGGAAGGCGCTTTTCACCATATAGATTGAGGTAAATGTTCTATACTCGATTTTGGTTATATATCATGATTCCATCTTCGTTTTTGGCATTTGATTGATGATTTCAAAGTAAAATTTGGGGGATTTTGTCTTAAATTTCATAAAGTGAATTTTTGAGTTTTGAACATCGATTCGGAGTCGGATTTTAGTGAAAATAGAATGGTTGGACTCGTAATTGAATGGATTATCAAATTTTTGTGAGTTTCGTTGGATTCTGAGGTGCGGGACCTGGTTTGACTTTTTGTTGACTTTGAAATTTCGATTAAAGATTCAGTCTTTATTGATTGGGTTTGTTTCCTTGGAAATTATTTGATGTATTCGAGTTGCTTTTGGTTATTTTCGAGCTGTTTGGATGTCGGTATGCGCGAGATGACATTTTTGGAATATCGTTTGGCTTACTCGGTATCAGTTTGACTTGTTGGAGGTAAGTGTATTGCCTAACTTTGTTGAAGGAATTTTTCCTACTATTTGACATTATTTGATGCATGCGGGGGTGATACATATATGAGGTGACGAACGTGTATGCATCTGCCAGGGTTAATCATGCTCGGGGGTAGATTATGCTATGAATTGTACCTTGTAGAATTACATGACCTTCTTGCTTCATGTCTTACTTGATTCATAGATACTAAGAATATAGAATTAAATGTTAGAAACTAAGATTTAGTTTATTATAACTTGATCAAAATTTGATGAAATTCTGAAAAAATATTGATGTGTCTAATTCGGTCATCATTATGCTTAATCATTAATTTATTGCTATGGCCGATATTCTTGAGATATTAGATTCTATACTCGTGTTGTAGATCATTCTTGAGATTTGTTGAAATACTTGAATAATAAGGTTCTTGAGAGTTTATTGAACTATTGTTGACTTGGAATGTGTGAATGAGGTTTGTTTGGAATATTCATTTAAACACTCTCATTGACGTTATTTATGCTTCCTACCTTGTTTGACATTGATATACATATGCTTGGTAAGGAAGAGTGTAAAGCACGAAGGGTGATGTCGTGTCATTATATATATATATATATATATATATATATATATATATATATATATATATATATTTATGAAGGAGAGTATAAAGCACGAAGGGTGATGTTGTGTCATTATATATATATTATCATGTGAGGGAGAGTATAAAGCATGAAGGGTGATGTCGTGCCATATCATTTGAGAGTAAAAGCACAAAGTGTGATGTCATTCCATGTTATGTGAGTGCAAAGCACGAAAGGTCATGCCGTACCATTTTATTTTAGAGTAAAAGCACGAAGGGTGATGCTGTGCCGTTGCATTTATATTATTATGATATTATGTTATCATGAGTTCATGGCACGAAGAGTGTTTCCGTGCAAGTGAGGACGAGGGACATGAATTATGTCGTGATATCCTTTCCTTGTAGATACGTTCACGTCTTTACCTTGAGCTATTACTGTCGTACTTATAGTTCTTATGCGACTTGCCTTTAGTGTTCTATCTTTGTTCTCTATCTCAAATGTTGTTGTGTTTCCAATGCCTTCTACTTTATTAACTTGCAAATATCATGCCTACTTCCTGTTATTATAATTGCATCTGTGTCGTATCTGTTTTGTTGCACTTTAGTACAAGCCTTCTACCGTGTTAGTCATTCATGCCTCTACTTGTTAACTTATGAAGAACATGTGTCCCTTTCTTATTTGTTATATCTATATCTAGTCCTCCACCATGCTAGTTCGTTGAAGTTTATATTCTTCTTTCCTAATTGCTTTCATTACTCCTATGCTTTCCACATATTTTTATTAATGTTGCCCATATGTATATCTTCGTTCATTATTGCTACTTGTGTACTTCTTGCTTTGTCATTATTGTTATCGGCATTTCTGCCATCCGGTTGGTACTGTTATACGCTATTTTTGGTGAGGATGGGATAAATGCACGAAGGGTGTTACCGTGCAATTGACTTGATATAACTGAGTACATTCCTCACGCTATGAAAGTTATGGAGTGACTATCGTAGTTATTGATTTTCGTTTTAAGGAAAAGATTGGTCGAGATATTGAAAAATGTTAAATTGATATCTCTTCTATTATTCAGTTATTGCTTTGCATATTTATTTTGTGTACTAGTTTCCGTTATATCGTAGTATAGTTGTATTGCTAGTTTATAGTGCAGGTTTTATCAGTGAGTATCTTTTAACTAAAAAACCTCGTTACTACTTCGACGGGGTTAAACAAGACACTTACTGGGTACATGGGGTCGGTTGTACTCATACTACACTTCTGCACGCAAGGTGCAGAAGTGNATAGCTGCCACTTGTCCTTGGTAGCTTTAGATTTTGCTAATCTGTTTATGTTACTTTCAAACAGATCGTGTATTTATTTGTACCAGCTTGATAAATTTCAAATTCTTAGAAGCTCATAATTCGTACTACTAGTCCTTGGGTTAATATATAAATGATAAAATAGTTCTTCACTGTTTCCTATAAACTTCATTTGAATTGAATTGATAGTTGGCTTACCTAGCGGGTCGAGTTAGATGCCATCACGACTAGTGGTTTTTGGGTCATGACATTTTTATTTTTTATTTATTATAATTGTGTTATTCTTCTTTTTTTGAAACTATTCCTCCTAATATTAGAAATAATGAATCATTAATAAACTTAGCATATAATGAGTGATGTCACTAAAGTAGAATATCATTGTTGAATGAGGTTATAGACTTATGTTTTTCTTTTCTTTTGAATTATATTTACTTAAATTGTTGAAACTTATTTTATGTTATGTCGTAATTTTACATAAATATTATGTTTGTTTTTTTTTTTGGATTTTGAATTTATGTTGTAGTTTCCCTTCTAGTTTATTTTCTTTAGTAGTATTCACTTATTAATTCATATTGCACGCCATTCACTTTTCAGTATAGATTATTTTTTCGTAAAATATTTGAGTAAATATTAATCATTTTATCAGATATGTAGTCCATGATGTTCTTACAAAATATGTACTTTTAATTTTTATAATTGATTAAAGTAAAATATTATTAATCTGGAAAATATATATCAAGTACTTTTACACTATTAGTTACAAATATATGATTACTAATTAATATATTTTCAAAAAATAACATCTATCTTACTGTCAAATTTAATATTATTTTTAAAGGAATATATATGTATATGTATATATATATATATGAATGATAAATCTTATGTTTTAATTTTTGATAACTAACTTTATATTTAAAATTTAATCTAATTATGTAATTATATTGTACAACGAAATAGTATAATTATAATTACACTACAATTATATAATGACAAACACATATGTCGTCATAATTACAAAATCGTGTAATTACTATCCTTATAATTATCAATTCCAATTACCCGATGGCTTTCCAAACAAACCCTAAATATTCATAGCCACTTATTAGTGAAACTAGAAACTTTATTAAATTCAGCTCCTTTCTTGGTCATTTACTGATAGCTAGAAACTAGGTCTGAACAATCAGTTTATGTGTGTCTTGTTTGTGTTGTTCTTGGTTGACCCCTCCATTGAATTATCCTCCAGTTTTTCTCAATTCCAACTTAGTTTTTATTTACGACATCATTATCATTTTTATCAACAGTCAAAAGTTACTTCTCATCTATTTATATTTATCTCTACTATATTAAAGGTGAGAAGGTCAAAACTAAAAAGTTGAATTATTAAAGTATTCTTTTAATAATTGTATATTGATATTTGATAATAATAATAATTAAAAAAATATTAATTTGTATAGTATGTTTTCTTAGTAGTTGTGTTCTTTCATTAGTATCTAATTTCTAAAGAAACTATTTAGCAGTTAGAAAAAACAACTTACTTAAATAAATAAAAAAAATTGATGCCTTGACTGAAGGGTTGTGATTAACAAAATAACTTAAGGGGTAGAAGTTTCGTGAGGCCATGAAATTTGCGCGATTATAAAAACTTATCGTTAAGGGTAAAATGAATAAAATAAAGAGTATAAAGTTGAATTATTTTCAATTGTAAAAATATATTATTCTTTTTTAAATAGACTAGTAAGAAAAGTGTGTTATCTAAATTGATAATAAGGGAGTAATACTTTTTCAGTGTTCTCCCCATGGCCTATGCTTCCTTCCTAAGACTAATAGGAGACGACTCAAATGATCAGGTGTTGCAGCAATGTTCATGGATTAGATACTAGATAAAGAGTACAACCTAAAAGGCGTGAACTTCGGATAAAGAAAGTTTCCAATGAAAGTTAGAGCCCGTTTGGACACAAAATTTTTCCTTTTTTTCAAAATAATGTTTGGTTATTCCATTCTTACAAAATCTTCCAATTTCACTTGAAAATCCATTTGTAAATTTGAACTCACCAGTTTTTCAATTGAAAATGAGAATTTACTAGTTTTTAGTTTTATAAATTTACCCTATACTTTTAAATTTTATAAAATGACCCCAGCAATTATTAACCTACAACTACCCACAAAAATACAAAGCGTGCATGTCTTCTTTCTCACCAAAGTCTGGATTGTGATTGCTTGTGGTGTGTTGCATAATTTTTTACGTGAACATCAAAGCAGTGATGGAATAGTTACAGAGTATGAACATGATGATATAGTTGTTGATGACCCCGACCAACAATCGAATGAGATTAACAATGTTAAGCAATAGCATTTTGATTGTTTGTTTCAAGTAAGATAATCAAATTGGGGTAGTTTTGGTATTTTTTACATGTTGTGAGGTATAAATCATATTTCATGATTTTGACAAAAAAAAACATCCAAATATATTGCAAAAATTATAACCAAACACATCTTTATCTTCAATTAAAATTTTAGTGAAATTCTAAATTTCAGTTTTTTTTTTTGTTTTTTTGGAATGCATGTCCAAACGCCTACTTAATATAGGGCTTTGGATATTACCTTTATGTTACACTGTTGTGGACCTCCCCAATGTATGTTTTTAGCACAATATACTTATCAGGACCTTCGTTGAAGAGGTGTTAAATAAACTAGATTACAAGTAAAACGAGAAAAAAACAAAAATATAAATTCTCACTTTTCATTGGACATTGAGCACTTGTGTATAAAATCTCACGTGTCATTGAATATTCTATCAAATTTTCATTCTACCAATGTTAAAAAATATTTCCATTCTTCTTTCTTAAATTTTTATACTTCTATTTAAAAAATTTATTTTTATAGGATTGCATTCCTATGGTAGAAGAAATAAAAGAATGATACTTTAAGTTGTTTAGTAGGTATTTGTATACGGACAAAATCAGGCCTACCAAATGTTACTGTTTGATCGAGGCGAGAGAGCTGCTTCGGGGTAGCCTCGTAATGAATCAGACCCGAGCTCGAAGATGAGGCATCAAGCCTAGAGATCGAAGTGTCCGTTGAGCTCTAGGCTAGCAACAATCGAGACCAAGTATGACCGAATTCAAGTGGAGCATAATAACGGAATGGCGAGATATTCGTAACCGGTCGAAGGTCACAACGAAAATTCCAGAACAAATCAAATCAAGAGCGGTTATTGGTACCAATCATGAGATTCACTTATGTGATTAGAATTGTATCATAATTAGGAATCCTCTAGTATATAAAGGGGATTCCCCATCATTTGTAAGCACTACATTCACGAATATCAAGGCAATACAATATTTCCTTCTTCTGCTCATCAACTTATTGTTCTTTGATGCGTGGCTAGAATTCATGATTTTAAGCATTATATACCTTGCATTTTATGTGCTTTAATGATAAAAATACACGTCGTATGTGCCTAATGGAGTTTATTTAATGTGTAGGTGAGTTGGATTTGGAAGCCGAGCTAAATAAGAGCATAAACGTCGGAAAATACGCGCAAGAGTCAAAAAGGAGCGACCCGGGACAAGCCTGGCGTTACCCAGACGTTATACCCCAAACGCCAGGGGGTGCCTGGCGTTACCCAGGCGTTATACCCCAAACGCCAGGGGGTGCCTGGCG
>ML437540.1:0-12077 GCA_005239525.1 Nicotiana knightiana
TCCTATATTACTTGTCGACCACGTACACTTGCGTGTGCATTGGGAAATCAACCAACAATACTCAATACACATACGCATAGATCCATCCTTTTTCTTCACAAATAGCACTGGAGCACCCCCAAGGTGATACACTGGGCCTGATGAAACCCTTATCAAGCAACTCTTGTAACTGCTTCAAATCAGGAGGAGCCATTTGGTAAGGAGGAATAGAAATGGCTTGAGTGCCCGGCAACACATCAATGCCGAAATCAATATCTCTGTCGGGCAGCATACCCGGAAGATCAGCTAGGAATACATCAGGAAAATCCCTCACTACTGGCACTGACTCAACTGTATGGGTATCAACACTAACATCTCTCACATAGGCCAAATACGTATCACACCCCTTTTTAACCATCTGTTGAGCCTTAAGGAAAGAAATGACCCTGCGGGGAGTATACTCAAAGGTACCTCTCCACTCTAATCTCGGCAAGCCTAGCATAGTCAGCGTCACGGTCTTATAATGAAAATCAAGAATAGCATAATGGGGCGACGACCAGTCCATGCCCAAGATAACATCGAAATCTACTATGCTGAGTAATACCAAATTAGCCCTGGTCTCAAAACCATTAAGAGAAATCAAACACGACCGATATACGCGGTCCACAACTAGAGAGCCTCCCACATGAGTAGATACATAAATAGGGGAACTCAAAGAATCCCGAGATATCCCTAAATATGGATCAAAATAAGACACATATGAATACGTAGAGCCTGGATCAAATAATACTGATGTATCCTTGTGGAAGACAAGGACAATACCTGTGATGACTGAGTCTGAAGCAACGGCCTCAGAATGGGCTGGAAGGGCATAGTATCTGGCCTGGCCTCCCCCTCTAGGGCGACCTCTACCTCCCCGACCTCCACCTCGAGCTTACTGAGGAGATGGAGTGGCAGTTGGGGCTGGAAGAATAGCCGGAGGGCCCGGCGGAGCGCGTGGAGGCTGATAACACTGTGGAGGTGCACCCCTTCTGGCCCTGGGGCAATCTCTAATCACATGACGAGTGTCACCATACTCAAAACAACCCCATGAAGGACGCTGCGACTGAGACTGAATAAGAGCTGGCCTGTTGGGCTGGCCGGTAATAGCACCTCGAACCAGAGGCACACTAGATATTGGCGGTGCATAATAGAACTCCAGAGGTCTAGGAGGATCTATAATACCGCTGGCTGCTGGAAGGGCTGAATGAACAGGGCGACCCACAAAGCCCCTACCATAACGTGTTGTTGGTGCTCGAGCTCCTGAAAAATGGCCAGTCTCTCGAGACCTCTTGGCCTCTCTCTCCTCTTGATTTCGGGCGAACATGCCCTCTACTCTCCTGGAAATACTCACTGCCTGTTGATAAGTGATATCCATCTCCAACTCTCTGGCCATACGGGTCTGAATACTAGGGTAAAGTCCCTCAAAGAAGCGGCGAACCTGCTCTCTGACTGTGGCAACCAAGGCGGGTGCATGCCGAGCTAACTCACTGAAACGGATTGCATACTCCGACACAGTCATAGTACCCTGGCGCAACTGCTCGAACTCCGCGCGCCAAGTATCCCTGAGGCTCTGAGGGACATACTCTCGCAAAAACATCTTTGAAAACTGAGTCCAAGTAAGTGAGGCTGCCTCGTCCAGACTACTCAGCTCATAGGCCCGCCACCACTGATATGCCGCTCCCCTCAGCTGGAAAGCGGTGAAAGAAACCCAACTGGTCTCCACAATGCCCATAGTGCGAAGAATACGATGACACTCTTCGAGAAACCCCAGAGCATCATCTAAAGCTAGTCCGCTAAAAATAGGTGGGTGGTACTTCTTGTACCTCTCAAGTCTGAGTTTCTCTGCCTCAGAAGAAGCTACCCTGGTCCCATGTTGTACCGGAGCCACTGGGGGCATTGGAATATACTCCGAGGCCTGATCAACCCGGCCCCTCTGCTCAGGAGTACGGGTTGCGGGAGTCTGTGCCCCTCCCCCGGCCTGAGATGTAGCGGGAGCTATCGGAAGTAGTCCAGACTGCGCTAGAGTGTTGAACATGCTCATGAACTGAGCTAAAGTCTCCTGTAAGGCTGGAGCAGTAATATGGACCTCCTGTGTCGGCTCTCCAGCTGGAGATGTTGTAGGCTTCTCTGTCACTGCTCTCGTCGGTGCTTGGGCTGCAATGCGGAGTCGTCCTCTACCCCGGCCCCAGCCTATGGCGGCTCTGGCAGGGGGCTCGGGTGCCTGATCGTCGGTCCTCCCAGTACGGGTCCTCACCATCTGTGGGAAATAATAGAATAGAATTTTAGAATTTTTGATGTCAATAACTCGCACGGCAAGGAAATCAAGGAAATATAATTGTTCTTAACAGTTACATAGCCTCCCAAAGATAGATACGGACGTCTCTATACCGATACACGAGACCCTAATCAACTGGCTTGTGACTTGTGACTCCTATGAACCTAGACACTCTGATACCAACTTGTCACGACCCCCCTCCGAAGGTCTCGTGAAGGCACCTAGTCTCTACGACTAGGTAAGCCTACTATAACGGGGGAAAATTGAAATAAAACTCAAGAAATAAAGGGGATAAGGGCAATGACATAAGTAACGTACTGGCCGCTCGGCTCATACAAAACATAACTTCCCAAAACCCGGAATATCACAGATAGTCACAAGCTTCTAACACTACTGTAGCTCTAACTAAAACTGGAAAAAAGTACATAAGAACGTCTCTACAAGATAGAATAGAAGGAGACTCGAAGGATTCTGCAGACACGGTAGAAATACCTTGCAATCTCCTAGAATCAGCAACAGTGACTAACCACGAGGCTGATAGCTCGTACCTAGATATGCACACGAAAAACATGTGCAGGGAAGGGTATGAGTACACCACATTTGGTACCCAGTAAGTGCCAAGCCTAACACCGGTCAAGTAGTGACGAAGTCAGGTTAAGGATCTACTGGATTTCTAAATAAGTCAGTTTAAAACAGTACAAAAGATAGGTAATGTCTACAGTAAACAGTTTCAGAAAAAAAAAATATATAAGTTTACAATAAAGAAAATCCTCAGTTCAACATAATATATCACAAAGTGGAATCTCCCGGGATACCGTCCCGTAGTTCCAATGATTATGCAGTACAGGGGGATCTCCCGAAATACGTACGTAGTCCCAAAATAAATATGTAGTACAGGGGGAAAGCTCTCGGAATACGTTCGTAGTCCCAATTTAAATATGCAGTACAGGGGGAAGCTCTCGAAATACGTCTGTAGACCCAATTCAAAATATGTAGTATATGGGGAAAGCTCCCGGAATACGTCTGTAGTCCCAATTTAAATATGAAATACAAATGAATGTCGGATAAGGTTTATTTAAAAATTTCAGGAGAAAAATCACAGGCAAATCAAAGGATAGGACTAACTAAACATGGTGCACATAGTATCAAATAAGAAATTCAGGTAAAACAGATAGACATGCTCCTTCCTAATCTAAACTACACAATTAGCACATTAAATAGTGAAATAAGAGTGAAATGATTTATGGCATGGAAGGAAAAAATGGAACTTTAGCAAAAATGGCCCGTGCACGTACTCGTCACCTCACGTAGACGGTGTCCATACAACAAATAGTATCAAAACAACATAAGGGGAAGTCCCTAACACAGAGTTAGGCAAGCCACGTACCTCAACTGCTCTACTCTACTCAAAACCACGCTCTTGCCACGAGTTCCCGACTGTGAATGGCCCAAATCTATTCAATTCAATTGCATAATGTAAATTTCATTGTAAGAGATCGATCTAGCTAATTAGTTCAAGGCTAATACGCGAAATAAGGAAAATTGCCAAAAAAGTACCCCGGGCCCACGTCTCAGAATCGAGTGAAAGTTAAAAATTTAGAATACACATTCACTCACGAACTCACTCGAATAAGAATCATCGAAAACCGACGTCAAAATCTCATTAAATTCTCGAATTTCTATTTGGGGAACCTTCCTCCCATTTTCATGATTTTTCACCCAAATTACTTTTTTATATTGAATAAATTGCTATATATTAATGATATACAAGTGAAATAAGGTTAGGAATCGTTACCTATGAGTCTTCTCTTCAAAACTTATTCAAAATCTCCTAACCCCGAGCTCCTAATAATTTTAGAAAATATGAATTTCAAACCCTCGAATTTGGTATAAACTGCCCAGCGATCCCGCACCTGCGGAAAATACATCGCAAGTGCGAAATCTCACTAGAAGGGCTGGGGCCGCATATGCGAAACTCTTGCCACATCTACGACCCTGACTGACCCAGGTCAATTCCGCACCTGCGAGGTCCCCGTCCGCACTTGCGAGTCCCCTTCCGCAGGTGCGAGACACCAGTACCAGCAGTGCTTCAGCTGGTTTCTAAGTCAAAAAATCATCTCGTTGAGCATCCGAAACATCCCCGAGGCCCCGGGGCCTCAACCAGTCCTAATACCTTATCCAAACTTATTCGAGCCTTCAAAACACATCACATAACATCAAAAACGCATATTATGCATGGATTCAAGCCTAAGAACCTATGAAATTTCCAAAATCTACAACCGATGCCAAAATACGTCAAAACTAGTCTGAATGACCTCAAATTTTACACACAGATCATAAATGACACTACGGACCTAAAGCCACTCTTGGAATTCCATTCCAAGCCGGATATCAAAATTTCACCTATCGGCCAAAATCGTCGAAATTCTAACTTTCACTAATTCAAGCCTAAATCTACTACAGACCTCGAGAACACATTTCGAACACGCTCCTAACCCCGAAATCACACAACGGAGCTAACGGAGTCGGCGGAATTCCATTCCAGATTCGTCCTCATACAGTTTCAACTACGGTCCTATTTCTAAAGCTTAAACTCATATATAGGGACTATGAGTCCAAAAACTCTCCAAAATTTACGACTAATCATTCTGACAAGTCCCATAAGTAGATATAAAAGTGGGGAAAGCAGTCATTAGGGGATCGGGGCACTAACTCTCAAAACGACCGACCGGGTCGTTACATGAACCTCTTCATGGTTCTTCGGTTAACCACAATATCTTGTACCAAGATGTAAGAAACCAATTGAAAAAACTAAAAACCGAAGCGAACTTGTTGTTGCTTAGGATGACACGTGAAATTACCGCCGACTATGTTAAAAAGCTTTTACTTGATTCCTACCCTCTTACATGTTGTTATGACATGTTGGAGGAACTTCTCGCAGACCAAATAAGATAACGATAATCTTGTTATCGTTATAAGCAGTGACATCGAAGCCGCCTCTAAGGCATCAAAATATGTCAATCAAAAGATAGAGTGAGTAATTTAAAAAGATTGATATTTTTAGTCCTTTTGTTGTGCATGCCATGTTTGTAGCATGGTATGCTAAAATTATCTTATGTTAGGAGATTAAATTCCAAATATTATTTGGAATATATTAAAGAGTATCAATTAATCAATGAAATTATGCTTATTTCGTATTTATTTACCCACTGCTTCCTTTACTTTTGGTTTTTATTTTTTTGCTACATGTTCTAAAATATCTTTGCTTCCTTTATCCCCTTTTTTGATGTATAAACATAGTGAAGTTCTTTAACTTTTTCTCCCTCTCTCTCTCCTTCTCGAACCATTTAATAGGAACTTTTTCAATATCCCATATTACATTTATGACAAACGAAACTAGTACTATTTGTAATCTTTCCTTTGAAGATTTTGTTGGTATAGGATGTTGGATTTTATCTTATGACAAATACAATGAATAAAAATAGTAGTGTTAATTGAATAAAAAAATAAGGAAATAATGCATTGTACCCCATCTGAAATACAATGCATGTAAAACACTGGCTTGTAACGACACGACCGGTCATTTTGAGCATTTGCATTTCGTTCTGCTATTTGGAGTCTTGAACAGCATCGTATGACATATTATGACTTGTGTAAGTCGTCGGTTTTGGTTTTCATGTTATTCGGGGTTGATTCGGAAGAATGAATTTCATGGTTTAAGATTTAAGTTGGAAAAGTTGACCAAGTTTGATTTTTTAGTATTTGACCTGGGATTGAAATTTTAATGGTTCTGCTAGGTCCGGATGGTGATTCCGACGCTAATTGGAGAAAGTTGGAAATTTGAAAGTTTGGAAATTTGAAAGTTTGGAAAGTTTATAAGTTTGATCGAGAGTTGACTTTGATCATATCGAATTCGGATTGTAGTTCGGGGAATCGGAATAGCTATTTTCGTCTTGTGTGAAAAGTTTGAGTTCATTCCGGGTTGATTTGATAAGTCTCGGTGCGAGTTTTTGAAGTTGAAGATTCAAAGTTCATTAAGTTTGATTTGAGGTGTGATTCATCATTTTGATGTTGTTGTGTGTGATTGTGTGATTTGAGGCTTCGAGTAAGTTCATATTGTGTTTTAGGACTTGTTTGTATGTTGAGATGGGGTCCCGATGACCCGAGTGTGTTTCGAGTGAGTTTTGAACAAGTTTGGACATTTCGGCACTTTGATGATGTTCTGGAGAAAGTGAAGTACGGAAGGCACATTTTGGAGTGCTGGGGCAAGGCCTCATGTGCGGACCACAGAGGAAATGTGCGGACCGCAGAAATCCTCTTGCAGACGCAAAAAGGAGAATCTGCAGGTTGATGGCCTGACTTCGGGCGGTTATATCTTATAATCTATAAGGAGTTTAAAGATGATCCAAATATGAAAGATGTAGCTCTTTGCGTCTAGTTTATAAAAAGGTAAACCATCTATCATTTGGACATTTGTACAGAAAGTTATGGTCAATTTACTGAACTCTAGTAGTGCAGTGACTACTGAAGTGCGACCGTGCAATTTGGATTGCGGTCGCGGAACCTGGAATGTGCGGTCAGCACAATGTTAGGTCAAATTTTGTACTATATAAACGAGGATTAGAGTATTATTTCACATTTGAACTTTGGGAGCTCGGTTTGTTATGATTTTTCATGGATTTTTCAAGAAACTCATCGGTGTAAGTGATTCTAACTCCGATTTGGTTAATATATATGGATATATCATTGTTTTTTTAGTTAGTATTTTGAGATAGAAATTTGGGAAAGATTATTGAAACATCATAAACTAGAATTTGAGGGTTTGAAGGTCGAGTTGTGATCAGATTTGACTAATTTTATGGTTGGACTCGTGGTTGAATGGGTGTTCGAATTTTGTAACTTTCATCGGATTCCGAGACGTGGGCCCAGGGGTTGACTTTTTAACTTTTGATTAAGAACTTAGCATTTTCATTTGAAATTGTTTCCTTGGGCTTCATTTAATGCATTTGAGTTGATTTTCTTTCGAGTCGTCAGGAGGTTGGTACACGCGAGATGGCATTTTGGGAGCATCGTTTGCCTTGCTCGGTATTGGATTTGGCTTGTTCAAGGTAAGTAACACTTCTAAACTTGGTGTTGAGGGTATGAACCCTGAATATACATGTTATGTGTTTGAATGTTGAGGTGATGCACATGCTTGGTGAAACAGCGCCTACAATAGAAACACTGATCTGATCCTGAACCACCGCACACCTCGATCTCTGACAGCCGCTTCCCCGACACTATTTCACAATACTCTTATCCAAAGGAGAATTGAAGAAAAACATAACACCGTCGAACCTAACACATTCTATTCAATCAAGGACGACGACACCAACTCACAGATGAAGATTCCACCATATACCAAGTCTCGTTACTCTATCAACCCAAACTTGAACACTTATAGTCTGATTGTCTTTCCTCCGCCGGAAATGAAATACCGAATCTCTAAGTCGTGCTCTGAGTAGACCTCATTTCAAGTCACTCACTGCCCCGACACATGGGCATGCATCCTACCATCAAATCAATTATTGTGCGATAACCGTTCATGAGCATCATTGCAACCTGTGCATAGCCTCAAAGCTCTCAGAAGTGCAGCTACCGAGATGAAATGACAGAATATCCTTTAGCTGGGCGACGACAATAGCCCCAACCAACTATGAAGGGAGTAGCATCATGTACCATATATGTAGTATCATTAAAATTCATCGGTTCCCAACTGATAACAAGCGCTTCACATCGCATAGGATTGAATAGAAAGGAAATGAAGGAATAAGCATCAAAGGAATCAAACCGCACGATGAGGAATCAAGAAGGCAAGTGCTCCTAACAGCCCTGTAGCCTCTTGAAGATAAGTACAGACGTCTCTGTACCGATATGCAAGACCCTATTTGACTTGCTCATAACTTGTGACACCTAAGGGAACCTAGTGCTCTGATACCATGTTGTCACAACCCAAAATCCGATAAAGGTCGTGATGGCGCCGGACACCACTATCAGGAAAGCCAATACCAAGAAGTTAATCAAATCCTCATTTTTAGTATTTGTGAAATCAATTGTTTCCTTACATTAATAATAAATAATGAACTTCACTGAGTAAATAATGACGTATTTAACAAATTTAAATACTGAATAATCCCATAGTCATCCCAGAACCCGGTGTCACAAGTGCATAAGCAATTTCTAGAAATTTAAAATGTGATATAATAACTGTCCGGAATACAAATCGGACAGAAAAGAAAGTACAATGCTCTGAAGGAGACTCTGCTGGCTGCGAGTCCTCTTCAGAGATGCAGCTCACCTAAGTCTCCGTATCAACCATGTTGTTGCGCCCAACGAGGCCACTAGACATACATGTTCCTGTGCAACAAAAATGCACAGCAAGTGTAGTATGAGTACAAAAACAACGTGTACCCAGTAAGTATCCTGTCTAACCTCAAAGAAGTAGTGACGAGAGGTCGACTTCGACGCTTACTAGTGGTCCAACAACAAGATACCCAAATGTGTAGAAGTATCGATTTTATAAGGTAACTGCAAACTCGATAAGAAAGAAGCATGTTAACAATTCTTTTAATAACAAGAGATTTTCAAAAATTCATATTTCATCATTTATCAATGTCCCTCAGGCTAGGGTGGCGATATCATTATTTATAGATTTCAAGGCAAGAAATACGAGCATGCGCAAATATGCATTGTCAGACGCTTGATTCAACATAATAATAAAATATGCATTGTCAGACGCTCGAATAGCGCGAACCATAGATGCATCTATTACCCCGCTCGTGAATCATACATGTGATGCGGTCAAATGTAAATAAAGAATCACCCCGCTCGCGAATCATACATGAAACGCGGTAAAATATAAATAAAGAATCACCCCGCTCGCGAATCATACATGCAACGCGGGCACACATAGATACACACATTCAAACATTCAATCAAGAATTCACCAGGGAATATTTATCCAAGGAAAATTCAATCCTCTTTTCACGATTAAGAAAATGAAGTTTAACTTATTTAGAAATTCATTTACTAATTCGATATGATTTAAGCAATTTAAATTGTCAATAAGGTTACAAATATTTCAAGTATAGCATGCTTTTGGGTCCTAGACTACCCGGACTTAAGCACAATAGTAGCTATGCACGGACTCTCGTCACCTCATGCGTACGTAGCCCCCACAAATAGTAGCACATAATTAATTATTACACCTATGGGGACAATACCCTCTTAATAGGTTAGAAAGGAGACTTACCTCGCTCCGAGTTTCATAATCGGCTTCCAAGCCCTTCCGATGACTCAAATGGATGCACAATGCTCCAAAACTAGCCAATAATTATGCAAACCCATTAATATATGCTCAAATACCCATTATAATCCAATTTATAATAATTTCTAACCCCGATCAAAAATTCAATAAAAATCACCCTCGGGCCCACGTGCCCCGATTCCAAAATCTTTCGAAGATAAACTTTACCCATAACCTCACAAACTCAAATATGTAATTTACTCCAAGTTACATGTCCAAAATCGTGGTCAAAATCCGAAAATACAAATTTAGGTTTTTCCACCAAAACCCCAAATTTCTACTAAATTCCATGTTAAAATATATACATAATCAATGTATTTAACTCAAAATTGGTAAGAAAGCACTTACCCCTACTAGTTGATGAAGATGGCACTCCACATTGCTCCAAAATCTGATCCCATGGTCGAAAAAATTGAAATTGAGCCAAACCCTTCACTTTAAAGAAGACACTTCCCAGCCCCGACCTTCGCACCTACGGTCAACCAGCCGCATCCGCGCTTCCGCTTCTGCGGCCTCTCCTTCCGCACCTGCGGTCCTTGTCACTTTTGCGGCTACTAACACCGCACCTGCGTTATCACAGGTGCGCATATTTTTCTGCTTCTGCGGTTCCCCGTGACCTTGGCTCATCCCGCACCTGCGGGATCGCACCTGCGGCCCTCTTCACGCAGATTCAGTCACACCAGATGCTCAGCTACTTCAGCTCTTCCTTAACTTCAAATTTCAATCCGTTAATGTCACGACGCCAAATCCCTAACCGGCCGTGATGGCGCCTATCGTGGAACTAGGCTAGCCAATAATCACATGTTTACAGTTTCCTTAAAAATCCCAACTAATTTCAAGCATTTCATAAAATATACAGAATTTACTAAATACATTAGGCCAATAATAGTTCAACCAACCCCAAAACTCGGAGCCAACATGCCATGAGCATCTAAGAGAAATAAGCCAAAAAGGTATACTATTATAATACAAAACCTCCGAATAAATAGCTAGATACAACAAGAAAGGAAAACAGAGATGTTGCGGACGCTGAACAGCTACCTCTATATCCCGCACTCCGGCTCCGCGCGAAATAAATAGCTAATGCTCGATACTCCATCTGAATCTGCACACAGGGGTGCAGGGAGTAATGTGAGTACGCCAACTCAATAGCAATAAAAATAAATCAAGTCTAAGCGGCAAGAAAACACATAAAAATCAATGTCATCAATTCAACATATGCACAGCCTTTCTTTCCAACAGTATAAACATAGATATATGAAATCATCATGCCTTAAAACCAACTTCAAAAAAATCCTTTGGAAAATGTATATTTTCAACAACTTCAAACCGAAAGATTTAGTATGAAAATGAAATAAATCATAAAGAGGGCCCTCGGACAAAACATATTTCATAAGTTCATAGTGACAGTGGCAAAATCATAAGTAGCCCTTCGGGCAAAAACATGTATCATAATCAGGCCCTCGGGCATACCTCACAGTCACTCATGCCTCCCAATCACTCGTCACTCGTCACTCGGCACTCGGTGCGCTCATTGGGGGTGTGTGCAGACTCCGGAGGGGCTCCATCATCCCAAGCGCTAATATCAAGCCACCTCGTGGCGTATCATATCCTCACAAACAGGCCCTCGGCCTCACTCAGTAGAACCTCTCAAAAGCCCCTCGGACGAATCAGTAAAAACGGGGTACTCGACCCAAAACATCATTTTTAAATCTCAAAGTAGTGTAAATCAGGCTGAGTTTCGAAAACAGTAAACACAATGTGACTGAGTGAAATCATCAATAAATAGTGAGGAAAACAGCAGTAAAAAGCCCCCATTGGGTCTAAACAGATCGGCACGAGGCCCCAAACATGGCTTATAGCCCAAATATTGCAATAATCTTTAGAACATAATTTAACATAAGGTTTTGAGTAAAATGCGCAACTCATTAGTTGCCAAGGAGAGGACCAAGTCTAATCCAAAAATCAGTGCGCGCCACATACTCGTCATCCGACATGTGCGCCATTCTAAAATCAGTGAGAAATATGAAGTCCGGGGTTTCATACCCTCAGGACAAAATTTATAACCATTACTTACCTCTATCGGGACACAACACTAGTCCGCTATGATTTTTCCCCTCAAATTGGCTCCCGGCTGCTCCGAATCTAGCCAAAACCAGTTTAACATCATTAATATATACTAAAGGAACACGACCCAATCGAAAACTATCAAATTATACAAGAATCTCAAAATTCGGCCAAACCCGAGCCCCGGGCCCAAACCTCGGAATTCGATAAATTTTACATCACTAGAAACATCGTCCTCCCGTGATTCTACACATACCAAAAATACCACAATCGGACCACAATTGCCTACCCAAATTCCAAAAGAATTTTCCAATCCTCCACCCACTCTTCCCAACCTTTTCCTACTTTAATCCTTCAATTTACAAGCCT
>ML437540.1:12356-31808 GCA_005239525.1 Nicotiana knightiana
GCACTCCGGCTCCGCGCGAAATAAATAGCTAATGCTCGATACTCCATCTGAATCTGCACACAGGGGTGCAGGGAGTAATGTGAGTACGCCAACTCAATAGCAATAAAAATAAATCAAGTCTAAGCGGCAAGAAAACACATAAAAATCAATGTCATCAATTCAACATATGCACAGCCTTTCTTTCCAACAGTATAAACATAGATATATGAAATCATCATGCCTTAAAACNCGAGCTCCAACCGCATGCAACAATGGTGAAATGAATAAAATTTCGCGGAGGCCTCTTTTATACTGTTCTGCCCAGCAATTCCGCACCTGAGGACCTTTAATCGCCCATGCGGATCTGCACCTGCGATCCCAGGTGCGCACCTGCGCAACCCCACTAACGGACCAATTCTCGCACCTATGGCCACTTCTCCGCACATGCGACTTCGCAGGTGCGGGCAACTCTTCGCACCTGCGGACTCCTCCTACCTAGCCTCCCTTCGCACCTGCGCATGGCCTTTCGCACCTGCGACGTCGCACCTGCGGCTACCCATCCGCAGGTGCAGCCAACACCAGCAGCCATTTGCTGCAATTTTTCCAAGTTCAAACTCCGCCAACCATCCGAAATCAATCTCGAGCCCCTCGGGGCCATAACCAAACATACCAACATACCCCATAGAATTATTCAAACTTAGTCGAGCCTTCGAAACACCAAAAACAACATGAAAACACCAAAATTACATCAAATTCAAGCCTATGAACTTTGAAACTTCCCAATTTCGCCAATGACGCCTAAACCAACCAAACACCTCCAATTGACCTGAAATTTTTCACACATACCCAAAATGACATTGCGGACCTGCTCCAACTTCCGGAATCCCATTCCGATCCTGATAGCCTATTTTCCACTGTCGACCGGAAATCGCCAAAAACTAACTTTCGCCAATTCAAGCCTAATTCTACACCAGGCGTCAAAACTTCATTCCGAACACACTCCTAAGTCCCAAATCACCTAACAAAGTTATCCGAGCCATAAAATCCGCATTTCGAGGTCGTTCACAATAAGTCAACTCTCAGTTGACTTTCTCAACTATTAGGCTACTTTGAGAGACTAAATGTCTCAATTCTCACCATGACCACTCCGGACCCAAACCAACTGACCCAACACAACATAAACAGGCTAAGAAACATATGAAAAAGCAGAAATGGGAAAAACGGGGTAAATCCCACGAAACGACCGGCCGGGTTGTTGCAGTTAACCACCCGGAAACCACCCGAGGCTCCCGGGACCCCGTCCAGTCACACCAACCATTTCCAAAACATGACACGGACCTGATCAAGGCCTCAAATCACATCAAACAATGCTAAAATCACGAATCACACTCCAAATCTAACTTTATGAACTTTAGAACTTCAAACTTCCTCATTCGATGTCGAACCCCATCAAATCACGCCCGATTGACCTCAAATTTTGCACACAAGTCACATTTGACATTAAGGACCTACTCCAACTTCCGGAATCGGAATCGGAATCTGACTCTGATATCAAAAGTCCACTTCCGGTCAAACTTCTCAAAACCTTGAAATTTCTAACTTCCTCCAAATGACCCCGAAATGACCTACGGACCTCCAAATTTATATCTGGACGCGCTCCCAATACTAAAATCACCATACAGAGCTATTCACAAACTCGGAATCCTAAACGGACATCGATAATGTTGAAATGCACTTCAACCCAAATTTATGAATTTCTTCCAAAATGCCAACTTCCACAATAGACGCTGAAACGCTCCCGGGTCATCCAATACCCGATCCGAACATACGCCCGAGTCCAAAATCATCATGTGAACCTGCTGGAACCTTCAAATCTCGAAGCCGATGTCATTTAATCAAAAATCCAACCTTAGTAAATTCTTCCAACTTAAAGCTTCCGAAATGAGAATTCTCTTTCCAAATCAACTCTCAACTTCCGAAATTCTTGTTCCGGCCTCGCGTATAAGTCACAATACCTGAAGTGAAGCTGCTCATGGCCTCAAACTGCCGAACGACGCGCTAGAGCTCAAAATGACCGGTCGGGCCGTTACATTCTCTCCCACTTAAAAATACGTTCGTCCTCAAACGTGCTAAGAACTGCGTTGGAGTTTTCCAAAATCACTATTTAACACCTCGTGCACCTACCCGTGCTACTACAACTCAGTTGAGCACCTTAGCTCGATCCAATCTGAAGATTTCCTCTTTCATTTAGGCAAAAGCCTTAAAGCCCAGTTCCAATGTTCGAAATTCTCTACCAAACGTGTTTCCAACATACGAACACCGTATTAATCACCACACGATGTACCAGAACATGGGTGCATACCTTTGTTGAACCCACACCTTGCGCCACTTCATTCACAGGACCATAATAACATTTTCTGATCATAATAGCCGAAATTCCACGAATCTGATGCTCCCAATGCATCCCATGACCTATATACATCTTTCCCCAACTTTTGCATGACCGCCGCGACGAAAGAGATGTGTAAAATTTCATAACCAACTGCCGAGTCAACAAATCATTGAGTCTATATTCCTGACAAGAGCCATCACCTCATTCTGAATCAAATAATGGTGTTTGCTCTTTAATATACATCATATAATATGATTGCACTGATCCTAGATCCATTAATCTCTTCTCACTCAGTACGAACCGCGCAGGCAATAAGTCACCCCAGACATGACCAAAAGTCTCATATGATGTCAGAACGTGTCAATAAGCTACAAACTCGAATGTGATACATAAGGAAATCGAACTCTGGAAGGGACTACTCAACTCACGCACTAATATAAACTTTCCTTAGAAAATGGGAAATAAAATACAAACAAAAAAAAAGAATATAGAAAACCGTAATCAACACCACATTGTTGCGGCGTGCAACCCGATCCAAATAACATACCTGTGGCGGCGTGCCACCCAATCCACACATAAAATTCACATAAGGAGATACACACCGAGCTAAATTGCTCATTACTACAAAATACTGAATATTGGTCACAAGAAATGCTAAGTGCACAATACCATCCCTGGGGAGACATATAGCGCCATAAGCTACAAAACTCAAGCACAACTGAGGTGCGATATATGATATGAATCTCAAGAGCCATCCTGCTCACATAACACCATCGTTACGCGGAATCTCAACACATAAGAAAATTATCAAGCCGTTTCACAACCCATACGGCACAATATAGCATTACATGAAATAGCAGACGAAAAACGACATCCAACATCTGAATACTCCTCCATGAGGGGCGTTATGCTGAAATGAACACATCTGGCCTGATATAGAGCCTATATTCATATTTAAATCCATTCACAGACCTCAAGTCGATCCTGATCGCACTGTACTAGGCTAATAACCTTTCAAGGGTTCATGATAACCCCCATTTCTCCATAACACACAAGAACAACCATCATAACTGGAACAAACTTCCACAGTCCGCAACTAAATGAACTGAGTGCCCACCAAGCATAAATTCTCAAATAAGCGATATTACCACATTCTTCATACTTGGTTTAAATCTTCAATCAATCGAGTGACTACAATGTCACACTTGTACAATCTTCCCGTGATATATGCTTCCACAACCTTCCACACAAGGTAAAAAGTCTGCACATCCATACCACCGACCGCACTAATGTTGTAAAGAAAATCAAGAATCCATAACTAGGATGCAAAGCCTCTTTCACAAAACACCGATCGCAGGTGACGCTGAAGACAATACCAGCTTACTCTAAACATTCAAATCCCTTTCCTGCTCATCCGAGCTCGTGACATCCTTGCCAACACTGAACCGCAACCCCGATCCTCACTTTCAAATTTCATACCGCTCACTGCACCTAACATGCCAATATGCGATAGTATAAGAATTTCACCATAACTCCTGAACCACTAATAGGGTGAACACTTCATCACATAGAAACTTTTTACCGAACTCATTCCAAGAGAACCATAACAATACGCGAGTGAATTCTCATAACCGTAGAAAATTCAAATCCTCAAGTAGTGGTCTAAACCACCATAACCCTTCGGGGATCCGCCTACACACAACAGGCCAAAATACTTGGATATTTCCAAATAAAATCGATTACAGAAGCCATCAAACCTCGCACGTACCGTAACAAATCACATGCATAACTTGATCACGCTGAAGGAACTGATCACCGCCACCATATGCCAATTCAACCATGGCTAACCAATCTAACTTCTTCTAATTCATCCTTAACTTGCCCTAGAGATAATAATAGCTCCATTTCTTACATCACCACCTAAACCCGCCCTCGTCTTGAGTGGCCCCATTCTACGAGACCACATTGTCTCCAAACGCATGAACCTTTTCTTACCCTCCTTGCACGCACATTCACATCTTCTACTGGTACACCCATGCTGATAATTTCTCTACGAATCCGAAGTCATTTTCTCTTTTTTCCTCCAAATTCTACTCTGCAAGTCAAGAATATCATAGAAAATTTTGTTCCTCTTATCATAATCTGCTACAAAAGCTCGATTCTTAACCATACTGTGGGCTTGAAATCCTTAGGCATCGCCTTTTAACTTTTGAATTCACTAGGGCCGTTGCTGAGAGTCGCCCACTTTGACTTGGTCCCGAATATAATCAACTCCAAAGCTTCACTGTCACATGAAAACTCATCAATGAAGCACCCAACTGAATCACTTCCCTTATAAATCACCCTTGTATGAAGCATAAGCCCTGAATCTTCCCAAAGCCCAAACCTGAGTCAATAAGGCCAACTATAGAACACCTTCATCAATCCCTTTGCTCAAATTACCACTTATGTTCTTTTCCATTAGCTGTATTAACTCAACAACACACCGATAACCCGAAACCTCACAAGTGGATAACCATGCAACCCAAACGTAGGCGGTGGGACTCTCCCACTTGGCTTGGAGCCACTCCTTACACAACTATGGAACCCACCAAGATTATCTCTTCATTGACGACATGAATTTGTGCAATCAACCGCCAAATTCCTCGAAATCCTTCCGTTAAAATTTCTGAACACTCTGCATCTCTAACAACATTCTCATATTCGACCTCTTACTGGATAGTCATTAGAATTCTTTGTAGAAACTTCGTCAACCACGCGACTGCTGATCTGCTCACAGGAGATAGCCCACATGTGGAAATTACACGCCGGCATCTTCCAATGTCGCAGCACGGGATATGATCACCACGACATCCATAAACCATCCTGAGCCTGTGCTCATTCACCAACTGTACTAGTCCGTTCACTTCTCAAGGACATCAACTAAATGTGCAACAATATCTTCCGGTTCCAAGTTATATTTCATCCTTCTTCGCATCAAGAAACTCCCCATATGTTGCATCCAATCTCCCGCCGTATAATAGCCAATATTTCAAATTAAGCCTGTGGACCCAATCACCGTCCACTAAAATCCCCAAATCACTCTAAACTTTTCCTCAAGGCGTGTAGTTACCATGCCACTGAACCCATATGCTACTTTGCCACTCTCTCACTTTGGTCAATCTCACTCCCTTAAGCAACTACTTGACTTTCGCTTCTTATATCCGGACTTCTAGAAATTTAACCACTGCCTGACACTTCCCACACGTCCTTCCTCGTCCTTTGCTGCCCAGTTGTTGCCTTAAATCAATATCTATCTCTACATCACTTAAACCAACAGACTGCCACAACTTTAAACCTTTCCGAAGATCATCTTTCTCGAGCCGCCTACATTAGAAACACAAATCCGATCCTGAACCACCGCACACCTTGATCTCTGACAGGCGCTTCCCCGACACCACAATACTCTGATCCAAAGGCGAATTGAAGAAAACCATAACACCGGCGAACCTAACACATTCTGTTCAATAAAGGACGACGACACCATGTCACAGATGAAGGTTCCATCACGCTCAAAAATACCAAGTCTCGTTACTCTATCAACCCAAACTTGAACACTTATAGTCTGATTTTCTTTCCTCTGCCAGAAATGAAATACTGAATCTCTGAATCGTGCTCTGAGTATACCTCCTTTCAAGTCAATCACCGCCCCGACACATGGGCAAGCATCCTACCATAACATCAATTATTGCGCGATAATCATTCATGAGCATCATAGCAACCTGTGCATAGCCTCAAAGCTCTCAAAAGTGCAACTACCGAGCTGAAATGACAGAATATCCTTCGGCAAGGCGACGACAACAGCCCCAACCAACTATGCAGGAATAGCATCATGTACCATATTTGTAGTATCATTAAAATTCATCGGTTCCCAACTGATAACAAGCACTTCACATCGCATAGGATTGAATAGAAAGGAAATTAAGGAATAAGCCTCAAAGGAATCAAACAGCACGATGAGGAATCAAGAAGGGAAGTGCTCCTACCAGCCCTGTAGCCTCTCAAAGATAAGTACAGACGTCTTCGTACTGATCTGCAAGATCCTATTTTACTTGCTCATGACTCGTGAGACCTAAGGAAACCTAGTGCTCTGATACCGTGTTGTCACGACCCAAAATCCAATAACGGTCGTGATAGCGCTGGACACCACTGTCAGGCAAGCCAATACCAAGAAGTTAATCAAATCCTCATTTTTAGTATTTTTGAAATCATTTCTTTCCTTACATTAACAGTAAATAATGACGTCTTTAAGAAATTTAAATACTGAATAATCCCATATTCATCCGAGAACCCGGTGTCACAAGTGCATGAGCAATTTCCAAAATTTTAAAATGTGATACAATAACTGTCCGGAATACAAATCGGACAGAAAAGAAAGTACAATGCTCTGAAGGAGACTCTGCTGGCTGGGGGTCGTCTCGAGAGATGCAGCTCACCTACGTCTCTGTATCAACCATGCCGCTGCGCCCAATGAGGCCACTAGACATACATGTTCTTGTGAAACAAAAATGCACAGCAAGTGTAGTATGAGTACAAAAACAACGTGTACCCAGTAAGTATCCCGTCTAACCTCAAAGAAGTAGTGACGAGAGGTCGACTTCGACACTTACTAGTGGTCCAACAACAAGATACCAAAATGTGTAGAAGTATGGATTTTATAAGGTAATTGCAAACTCGATAAGTATGAAGCAGGTAAACAATTCTTTTAATAACAAGAGATTTTCAAAATTTCATATTTCATCATTTTTCAATTTACCTCATGCCAGGGTGGCGATATCATTATTTATAGATTTCAAGGCAAGCAATACAAGCATGCGCAAATCATGTCGAGATCGTACGGCTTGATTAACATAATAATAAAATGTGCATTGTCAGACGCTCGAATGGCGTGAACCATAGATGCATCTATTACCCCGCTCGCGAATTATACATGTGACGCGATCAAATGCAAATAAAGAATCACCCCGCTCGCGAATCATACATGCGACGCGGTCAAATGTAAATAAATAATCACCCCGCTCGTGAATCATACATGCAACGCGGGCACACATATATACACACATTCAAAAACAGTCAATCAAGAATTCACCAGGGAACATTTATCCAAGGAAAAGTCAATCTTCTTTTCACGATTAAGAAAATGAAGTTTAACTTATTTAGAAATTCATTTACTAATTCGATATGATTTAAGCAATTTAAATTGTCAATAAGGTTACAAATATTTCAAGTATAGCATGCTTTTGGGTCCTAGACTACCCGGACTTAAGCACAATAGTAGCTATGCACGGACTCTTGTCACCTCATGCGTACGTAGCTCACACAAATAGTAGCACATAATTAATTATTACACCTATGGGGACAATTCCCTCTTACAAGGTTAGAAAGGAGACTTACCTCGCTCCGAAGTTTCATAACCGGCTTCCAAGCCCTTCCGATGACTCAAATGGATGCACAACGCTCCAAAACTAGCCAATAATTATGCAAACCCATTAATATATGCTCAAATACCCATTATAATCTAATTTATAACAATTTCTAACCCCGATCAAAAAGTCGATAAAAATCACCATCGAGCCCACGTGGCCGGATTCCAAAAAATTTGAAGATAAACTTTACCCATAACCTCACGAACTCAAATATGTAATTTACTCCAGGTTCCATGTCCAAAATCGTGGTCAAAATCCGAAAATATAAATTCTAGGTTTTTCCACCAAAACCCCAAATTTCTATTAAATTCCATGTTAAAATTTGTACATAATCAATGTATTTAACTCAAAATTGGGAAGAAAGCACTTACTCCTACTAGTTGATGAAGATGGCACTCCACATTGCTCCAAAATCGGCTCCCATGGTCAAAAAAAAATGAAATTGAGCCAAACCGTTCGCTTTAAAGAAGACACTCCCCAGCCCCGACCTTCGCACCTGCGGTCAACCAGCCGCATCCGCGCTTCCACTTTTGCGGCCTCTCCTTCCGCACCTGCGGTCCTTTCCGTTTCTACGGATGCTAACACCGCACCTGCGTCATCGCAGGTGCACACATTTTTCCGTTTTTGCGGTTCCCGGTGACCTTGGCTCATCCCGCACCTGCGAGCCATCTCCCGCACCTGCGGAATCACACCTGCGACCCTCTTCACGCAGGTGCGGTCACACTAGATGCCCAGCTGCTTTAGCTCTTCCTTAACTTCAAATTTCAATCCGTTAACCACCCGAAAACCACCTGAGGCCCCCGGGACCCCGTCCAGTCACACCAACCATTTTCAAAATATGACAGGGAAACTGCTCGAGGCCTCAAATCACATCAAACAACGCTAAAATCACTAATCACACTCCAATTCAAACTTTATGAACTTTAGAACTTCAAACTTCCTCATTCGATGCCGAAACCCATCAAATCACACCTCATTGACCTCAAATTTTGCACACAAGTCACATTTGACATTACGGACCTACTCCAACTTTTGGAATCGGAATCCGACCTCGATATCAAAAGTCCACTTCCGGTCAAACTTCTCAAAACCTTCAAATTTCTAATTTTCGCCAAATGACCTACGGACCTCCAAATTCATATCCGTACGCGCTCCTAATACCAGAATCACCATACAAAGCTATTCCCAAACTCGGAATCTCAAACGAACATCGATAACGTTGAAATGCACTTCAACCCAAATTTATGAATTTCTTCCAAAATGTCAATTTCCATAATAGACGTAAAACGCTCCCGGTTCATTCAAAACCCGATCCGAACATACGACCGAGTCCAAAATCATCATGCGAACCTGCTGGAACCTTCAAATCTCGAAGCCGATGTCATTTACTCAAAAATCCAACCTTAATAAATTCTTCCAACTTAAAACTTCCGAAATGAGAATTCTCTTTCCAAATCAACTCTTAACTTCCGAAATTCAAGTTCCGACCTTGCGTACTAGTCACAATACCTAAAGTGAAGATGCTCATGGCCTTAAACTGCCGAACGACGCGCTAGAGCTCAAAATAACTGATCGGGTCATTACAGATTGTGAGTGATATTATGGGATCGGGCTGCACACCGCAGCATATTTTTATTGATTTATGCCTGGATCTGGCTTATTATAGCGCTTGGGCTGAAGCAGCCCCTCCGGAGATTGTACACCCCCAATGAGTGTAGTTGATTTATATTGAGGGGTGAATCTTCCCTGGGCATGGATATTTGGGGATGGATCTTCCCCGGCTGGATTGGCCTTATACAATACTGAGTGAATGAGTGTGTCGAGTGATTGAGCTTGATGAGTGAAAAGTGTGAGACAGTGAGATTGAGTACTCTAAGAGTGTGAGTACATGAGTTCATCTTTGATATAAATTGCATTGACATGCGTACTTGAGATACATGCATAGAGATGCATGTCTTTCTGCTACCCGATTTTGGTGACACTCATGATTTCACCTGCATACTTACATGTAGGCATAGAGATGTACTTTTCCCATGCTATCTGAAACCGAAATATCTTATTTATTGTTGAAAGGTTTTTGGGAAAAATTTACGGGTTTCAAACTTACTCATATATTTTTGGGATTTTTGGTGAAAGATTTTGGATCTATTGAATACTTGAAAAGCATGCCTATTTTTCCGTAACTATGCACGAGCTGAGTTATTTCTTGTACCATCTTTATTTTCATATTATGACATGTTGTTGGTTATTGGAGTTGGACTCTAACCCTTGTCCCACCTCGTCACTACTTTCAACCAAAGGTTAGGTTTGTTACTTATAAAGTACATGAGGTCGGTTGTACTCATACTACACTTTTGTACCTTGCGTGCAGATTTTTGATGTTGATGTTGTTGTGTATGACGGAAGCTAGAGAAGACGTACCTGCGTTCCAGTTACATATGTCTCTTGTTCATGGTAGCCCTAGACTTACGAAAATCTGTATATGTACATTCGAACATATGATGTATTTATTTTATATTAGCTTTGTAAACTCTAAATCTTAGAAGCTTATGATTTGTACTACCAGTCCTTGGGAAATGTATAAGATTTAGATATTTACTTTACTTATTTGTCTTAATAAATTTCATTAGAATTGAATAGTTGTTATTTGGCTTGCCTAGCAGGTTGGATTAGGTGCCATCACGACTAGTTGGATTTTGGGTCGTGCCATGGCGTAATGCAAATTACTACAAAATGTACAAATGCAGATTTCTTCCTTGGAATAATTTTCCTGAAACAAGATTGAAATGCTAAAAAAGCCACAAAAATCGATCTTTATAAATAATGAACAAAGTAAACATGAAATGATCATGGTCAACTTCATACAATACTTGATATTTAAAATGGTAAACAAAGTCTATATCTCTTGAACACCAAAACTTATAGCAAACACTTTTTTACTATAGGAAAAAATAAGAAATAAAATTGACATAATTAGTTTGTAATATTTTCTGATAACTTCATCCCAATAAATATTTCCGCTAACACAACAGGTGATATAACACGTGCTGCATTTTCATTTGTTACCACTTCTTCACTTTCTTTCATAGTCGAGCTTGAAGATGGCTCTTCCTATGAACAATTTGTCGTTTGAAATTTGTTGAAGGCTTCTAAAGCTTCATCGTAATATTGGAAAGCTTGAAAGTAGCTACTCTCAACTCCAACAATAAGTTTAACACACTCGTACTAACATTTGTATAATCCCGACTTCTTACCACAAAATACAACAAATACCATCAATTTGAGAATTTTTTTACCATCAATTGATTTTTCAAATTCGTTGAACGCAAATATGGCCGCATCATGAGATTTGAAAGAATGGAAGATGCTACGCTTAACCTCGAAAACCAACGGAGAACATTCACTCCATGAGTAGTATATTCCTGGCCTTTTACCAGAAAATACAACATAAATTTTTTAACCATTATTCTTCTTCGACTGCACCATTGTTGATTCCTTAATCTATTCACTCACACTTAGATGAACATAGGAGAGTAAGAGATAAAGAAATAATCAAATATTAGGTTTGTTTAAGTATTAGGGCTTTGAAGAGGGATCAAATATACCTTAGGGTTTTATTTTCGGCCATCTAGGGTTGTCTAAATATTAGGGTTTTGAAGACCTTATTATACTAAAAATATACGAAATACACAATTAAGTACTTGTAAAATGATGAATAAATTCGAAATATATATGTGTATACTACAAAAGAAAAAAGGTGAAAAAATACATTTATGGAAAAGATGATTTGCATGCTTGATATTTTCTATGTATTGGGAAGACAAGAATTCAATGGATGAGAGAAAGACAAGGAGAGAAATTTAAAACCTAACGGGAAACGCATGCTTTGGTATAAAATTAGCCCAAACCGTAATTTGGGTGTGATTTTACGTTAATAAGCCCAATTAGGTTAGTGGCCAAAAAGAATGTGGCAGAAAGGAATTTTCTATATAGTTTATCTTCTATCAAGATTCCAAAATCACCTTCTAAACTAATTCAATTTTGTAAGAAGACAAACGTGGTTCAGAAATTAATGTCGAATGAATAAATATTGGATTGACCATTTGATATAATTGCTATGTTGTTTATATGATTAAACTTGCACAAACATTGCTACGTTCTAAATTTCTATTTATTCTTCTTAGAAAAAAAAAAGTCTAAATTGAACAACAATTTTATCATTTGTAGACTTAGAAATCACACCAAGTAGTGACTTTTAAGCGTGTTGTTTAAATATATTCACAGTTTATTATGTATTTAAAAATTAGCCAATTCTCTCAAACTTCAAGACACGACATCCTAAAGTTTAAACCTAAAAGTTTAAAATTCAGGACATCATATCCTAAAGTTCAAAAATTCTATCCAGAAATTTGAATTTTATGTCTGTATTTTAAATAGCATCCGAAATTTAGGACACATAGTCCTGAATTTCAAATTAGCAACTAAAAAATTTAGGACACTAAGTCCTGAATTATAAATTAGCAGCTTAAAAATTCGGGATATAAAAATTCAAGATATTTAGTCTTGAAGTTTAGATGAGTTGATTAATTTTATAATATATTATGGATGTATTTTAAATAGCAGGATTAAAAGTGGCCGCTGGTACACTTCGCCCTTTTCAGGGGAGAAGTTCAAAAATAGCCAGATTTACATGTGGTCATTCAAAAGTAGATTTAGCCACTTTTCATGTGAAGGTAAATCTGAATGAAAATATTATTCAAAATCCGGAAAATACTCCAGCATAATATACTGAAATTCCAGTATAATATAACGGTCCATCATAATATGCTGGAAGTTCATACATAGATGTTCCAATCTCCAGTATATTATGCTGGATCGGTCCGTGTTGCAGCATAATAGTGGCTAATTTTAATGACGTTGCAAACGCTAGCTATTTTTGAATGATCAATCCGAAAACTGGCTAGCCCGTGCTATTTTTACCCTTTTCAGACCCGTGAGATCAACGTGCTGATTTCGGCCCACCAGCTGCCTAAAGCAATTTCGTTTGGGCTATGGCTCAATTGAGCCGTAGTTATAAACTAACGAGGAGCGTCTGCAGTAACCGCGCCTCTTACTCAGACTTTAAACCTGTTCCCGCTTTTGATCAAACATTTGAACTTCAAAAACAAAAAGAATAAAAACTTTTACTGACACTAAAATTCCAATTCCAAATAAATATTGGTAACAACAAAGGACTGCGAAAATTTGATTCAACTCTATTTGCTAACAATTATGGATCTTCATCCCACACCATTTCCAGGTAACTACCAACCTTTTTGTTCAAATTTCACTACCCATTCATTTTTCTTGATTTATTCTTAATATGTTTGTCTGATATAGTAACACATAATCACAGGTAAAGTTCTACCTGTGAAATCAAGATTTAACAAAAACATCTCAAGAGCATCGAAAACTCAACTCAAGGAACCATCCATTCCCAGGTAAAAAAAAAACATTTTTCAGTTTTTGTTCAACCGAACCCAATATCAAATTTCTATATAAGTATTATAAAATTTCAAACTCATAATATCAAATGTTTAATAGGTTCAATAGTAAGATTTTAAAGGTTGAAGGCAACAAATATAAATACTGGAACCGCCTATGAGTTAGCGTATCTTTTTCTTTTCAGGCAAAACAGAGTTTTTGGTACAGTTAGAAACCCAAATGTACCAACAAAGACAGTATCAAAAAAGCCCGTGGCTAAAGCTTCATCTGGGGTTTCTCAAAAACCATGCAAATCACCAAAAAAGACTCAATCTTTAACTGATTCTGCTACAAATCCAGTGACTGAAACTGCCAAGAAATCTACTGAAGAAAACATAGTAAGACAAAGAAAGAAAAGTGTCTGTTTCCAAGAAAACAGAGATGCTGTTGAGCCTCAAACTCCAGTGAAAAAGTCGCCAAATTTGGTGAAGCCTAGACTTTCTGGTAGCACCCCTTTTTACAGTGCTGTAAATTGCAGTAAATGCAGATTTGATAGGCTGGAGACTTCATCTTATTGGCTTTCTCAGATTAAATTGGCTGAAACTGTTGGAAAACACTTTGTTTCTGCTGCTTTCTTTCGACTGGCTCTTGAATCCAAAGCTGAGGTTCATTTCTCTCTCTTTATTCCTAGAAAATTATCATACGTAGTAATTATTGCTTCCCAGGGTTTTCATCAATTAGTAAAAAGCAGTTACACATATTGGTCGAGGAGTTTAATTTCTATGTATTGATTGCGTAAAAAAGGTTTTGCACTGTCAAACTATATTTATCATTCTTAGTAGGCGCTTGGACATAAAAATTGCAACTTTTGAAAAAAGAAAATAGTATTTAGAGTTAAGTTGAAAAATGGTATTTGAAATTTGAAATTATGTTTAGATATGCACATTTTCGAAAAATCTCCAAAAACTTACAAAAGTTTTCATGGACAAGGATGTTTTTGAAAAACAAAATTCAAAAAAAAAAAGAAGTAAGTTGTGAACAAATGGGTCCTTAGTTAGTAGAATTTGAAATTTCTCTAATTACACTGTCAGTATATATAAGTTAAATCTTGGTTTGAGTTACATGTTGGATCGTCCATATTTCGAATAATGTCAAAGTATAATAAAAGAATCTAAACTTGTTAGGAGCATGTACTAACTTGAATTTGATTTTTTTTTAAATTTTGTTAGCCCTTTAGGAATATTATGGTGGAATTGAAAAGGTATTTGCGACGACACAAACACTTATCAGAGGGAAAAGAATGGAAAGAAGTTAGTTTCAGCTATGGAATAGTGAAGGATGAGGACAGTTGTGGGGATAATATTGGAAATGAATTGGAATGCACCATTGAAAAAGAAGAAGAATCAAAGGACTTGAACCAGAAAGTGACTGAAGATGGTGTTATTCAACTAGGAAATGAACTTCCACTTCCATTATAATTTATAGTATCCAAAATGTTATTGGCTAAAGTTATAGTATATAGTCTTTGTTTTACATACATTTTTGTTGGTTTGTGGAATATTGGAGTATTTACTTTGAACTGTTTCTTGGAGATGTTTTATGGAATTCCAACATGTAGTGACTGGAGAATGTAACTAGTAAAATGTTTTGGTTTTTATTTGGATTGTATTGTTCGAGTTATTCAGTATGAATGATTAATCTATTGTGTTCTTCTTATCTTGTAAAATGGTGTAAAACACCCCCAATTATTTTTAGGGGAAAAGGTTGGACTTACTCCTGTACTAGGAGTGACAAATTGGCGGGACGGGGCGGATATAGTTCGGTCGAAAATGGGTAATGAAATAATGGATAATTATTCGACCTGACCTATATTTAATACGGATAAAAAACGGGTTAACTGACAGAGAATGTGGGTAACTATATTATCTATGACTTTTTGAATATGATCAATTTTTGAGAGAATTCCTAGTCTCTCAAACTTGAGAAACCCCAATTTGAGGTTTTACGAATGTAAAAGTTAAACTCATTGGTTACCTTGGTTATCCATTTTGTAAGTGAAAATATGGTTCTTATTCATATTTGACCCGTTTTGAAAATGTTCATTATCCAACTCATTTTTTAGTGGATAATTAACAGTTTTCTTTTAACCATTTTGTCACAACTTTCCCGTACTACAGTAAATAGTCTACATTTATTCCTTAGTATGCTTTCCGTTTAAATACGACTCTACTGTTAGGGTTGGGGGTAATTTTGCTCACTTTATTAATGGTAAGGGTGTATTTAGACGAAAAGTATAAGTGGAATAAATATTTATTTATCATAGTAAAGGGCAAATCCGGCCTAAGTGTTGTTATCCACATTTTTAAGTACAATCTTACCAGTTTAAGTAACAAGAAAGTAACCATTGTGAATGTCAAAAGACAATTGAACTTTCTCTATTACTTAACAAATATGTTAGCTTGTTTTCTCATATTTGCATTATTATTTCTCTCTTCAAAGGAGGCATCATCAGTTACAATAAAGACGGAGTTATCTTTTGTGCTTGCACTTCCATTATCAAAAACTTTAAGGATTGGACATGAATTTCCTAATTACATACTGAGTATTGCGTGCAATAAATCTTTGCATATATTTAGTACACCGAGCTGTCCTTTATACTGAGGTAGAACACATATTTCAGTAACAGTAAGAGCTAACGTAAGACAAATAATAATGCGTTTCATCATGTTTTATCAAGGATCGGAAAGGGTAAGATAAAAATTAATACCTTGGTGCATTTCCGAATTCAGCACAACTTTTGAAGAGAACAATGATTTTTTATGCTATTATATATTTTATTATTAAAGGGCGAAAGGAGGAGAAAACAAAAAGAAAAAAGGGGCATTACGAGAATTGAACTGAAGACCTCTCGCACCCTAAGCGTGAATCATACCACTAGACCAAATGCGCTTCTGTACGACGCTGATTTAACAGAAAACAATTTATACGCTAAAAGTAGTACTAGTATATTAAGCTCTCTTAATTTCAAACTAAATGTAATAGTTATCTGACGTCTTGAAAATGATAACCAAAGTATTCTTGGACCTAAGATACTATCCATTCACTCGGAAGGATTTGGGCCAGCTATGATCAGAAGGCATACAATACTCGTTAGTAATTTTGTATTACTAATAAAAGTACTCTTATATAACAGATTTTAGAGATTAATCTAAGATTTTAATAACAATTAAAAGTGCGTGCAGAATTACACTGTATCCACTACTCTTATTCTGACAAGTCGTTAGGTACTGGGTTTATCCGAATCCGATATTTTTGATGCCCATAAACTTTGTAATTTTTATAGTACAGTAAGTTCATTGTTAACAACTTTAAAAGTCAAATACGTCAAGTTTAAATTATTTAATATACTTGTGTCACCGGTACCTCTAGATTGCAAGCACTGGGGTCACTTTCATGCGCTTGATTTTTCACATTGTCCTACCACACACACCCCTCCCCCGTCCAAACGCGAATTCAAAATTTAAATTTTGTGGGTTCAACATTTAAGGTTCTCGGCATTAAAACTATAATATAATTTTAAAGTTATAAGTGCATATCTACTATTTCTTATGATTTTAATAAACTTTTTACGCATAAATTTATGCTATGTCTAGAAAGTTATGAATTCAATTGGACAGGTAGCTATAGTGCTACATCCGTCACTGCCCCGACATGTAGCAATAATGCTACATCCGCCCCTCTGCCGGGTACAGGGAGATACATTATGGTCTGTGGCAGTAGTGTAAGTCCAGCCCATGAGAGAATAAATTCTGAAGTGAAAGATGAAGAAAGTAACAAGTAGTAGTCAGAATGTGACATTATTGACGATCTGTCGAAGAAACAGTGAAATGTTTGATACAATAAAAGACTTGCGGATTAAATGGTGACATGAAATATCAAAGGCCTCAAGTCATTCCTGGCCCATATGTACTATTAAAGATAAGGCCCACCTTTTTGAATGACAAATCAGAGGCCCAAATATGACAAATGGAATCAGAACCATGTCAACTTCCCCTTGGTCACACAAGGCATGTCGGCCCATATTGCTATTGTGGTACACCACAAAAACAAAAACAAAAAAAAAACAAAAAAAAAATTAAAATATGAAATATACAATTTTCTGATAATTTATTAAGTAATTACCTGTCCAAATATAGAAGTTCATAATCCAAACTGAATAGGTCTTATTATCTACGTTCACGTAAAAGTATGAGGATCCATTTGCTGCTGGAGTTCAATCATATCGTGTGAAAACTTCACAAGTTGCTTTAGGTTTTGCTTTTACCAAAGCAAAAAATAAAAATAAATAAATAGAATCTGTGAAGTATAGTTTTCATTCTTCTTTTCCTTCTATAGCATGAGTTATGACTTATGAGATCCTTCAATCATGTCTTGTATTATTCATTCAGGAGTTAACAGAAGAGCACCAGAAAGAAATAAATTAAAACACTGCGCACATTTTGAAAAAATTCTTCAGTACTTTTTTTGTGTCAATTACTTACCATTGCATCATTAACTAAAATTCAACTCATGCTTTCGAATTAAGATAGCATAGTGGGTCCTAATTAATAGAGTTTAAGATATTGACGGGTTAAAACTTTCTCAATCATTTATAATTTGTTGAGCGTTTTTTCTTCTCTCCGACACTCGAACAAATCAAAAAATGACATGAATGACAAGGGATTGGTCACCCTAAAGTCCAATCGATTGAAGTAGATGCTACAACTACTACCTTTTGATGTAGATCTTAGTTGCCAAAATGTCTGGTTTTGGAGGACCCTTTTTTGCAATTTTTAAAAAAAAAAATAATAATTCCACAGTAATATATTAGTATTTGATTGTTGAGACATTGTGTGAGTTGTTTAGGAGCATAAGCCAAACAGCATTAATCTGTGTAGGTCTTTGCAGGTACCAAACAAGGGAGCAAAATGCCCTCCCACCATAGCTATTTGATGGGAAAATGTCTTTAATTTCTAGCTATTTCAAAATCACCCGACACTATCCCATTTTATCTTCTTTTTTTCTTGTTTTTTTTTTAAAAAAAATAAAAAATTCATGGGACCCCATGTTTCATATCTTAATTATCCTTTTTGGAAGAAAAAAAAAAGAATAGTAATTATGTTAAATTGAACCAGATCGAAATATTCAGTTGTCTACTAATCACGCTCAACTATGTCTTGTAGAAGACTAAGCGGGCGTTGCAAATATAATCCTGGGGTATTATGCCCAGAGTCGATCCCTCAGGGAATTGACGCATCAAGCAAGCTGTTAAAATACTACTCAGTTGTCACCTGATGTTATTTAAATTACTAATACTAAAGATTAAAACTAAAGATTAACTATGCTAAGGTATAAACAATTGTAATAAAAATCTAAGGTTATGGTTTCCCCCGCTGGTGAACTTACTTCTCGGATACTTCGTATAGCTTGATTAATCGTCTCTATCAATCATGAACACTCTATCTACCATAAATCTCTCTCAAGTAATTATGATAATTTACTAGACGCACTCTCTCAAGTTACGCTAGCTAGATTGCATTACAGTTCACTTAGATTGCACCCGAAGTATCGTTATCTCTAATCCAACCTCTAAACCCTCGGTTATGACTTTCGTCTATACTCTGGGAGTGGTGTTGTTCAAACAATTACCTAAATATGCACTCTCTCTCAAGTAGATACATAATAAATAGGCACAGCTAATTGAGGGCCCTTCAATCAACTACAACAAGAACGTAGTTGAACAAATAGAGTTTAATCAACCAATCAAAGCTATATTAATATCACAATAAGTTTATTCCCCAACGGGTTCCACAAGAAATTAGCTAAACAAATTCATAAGAATAAAATCTAAAATAACTTGCATAATTAAACTACAAAGTAAAGAAGAAAATATGTACGAATTGATGTTTTGCCTTTGATCCACTCTAATCTCGAATCTCTGTCAATCTCCCCCTTGTAGTTGTGTTTTAGGAGTCTATTTATAGGTTTAAGGTGAACCCTAACCGTGTAGGAGACTTCTATTTCAATTGGAAAACACTTAAACCCGTCAAAACTCGATTTCTGGCCGACTGGGGACCCTGGCGTTTGGACCCAAACGCCTGGCTAACGCCAGGC
>ML437540.1:31903-44920 GCA_005239525.1 Nicotiana knightiana
AGGGTCAGTGTGTTTGGCTCTGTCGCCCGGCTATCGCCCGGGTGTCTCCTTTCGCGTATCTTTCGATGTATTTGCATCTCTTTAGCTCCGTTTCCATCTCCACTTCACCTACACATGAAATAAACTCCATTAAGCACATAACAAGTGTATTTTTATCATTAAAGCGCATAAAATGTAAGGTATATCACTATGCAATTTAGTCTCGCATCATCTACGGACAAAGCTAAAATATCTAGTTACAAATCTTAAATCACCTTAGAAATTTAGGTTTATGAGAAATTGATCACTCTCCATTTTCATTCTCTATATACAAGAAAATGAGTCAAATTTTATGTTAGTGAATATGAAGTGTCAATGTACGTCTGTTAATTATAGGTTCAAATAAAAATGTAAATAAGAAATGTTGCGTTTTCATTAAGGGGTGTGAATGGAAAATGGAAGGGGTACCTTTTGGATTGCACCTCTTCATCTCACCCTTTGATTGTCTATAAATTTAGAGGCTTTGCCTCATTTTTCGAAGAAAGAAAATCTGAAATTATTTCCTTTCTTTCTACTTTGTTGCACTATTATTTTTTTTAAATAAACATAAGGGTCAAGTGTGATTTGCTCTGTTCTTTGAGTTCGTTGGTATCCTGCAGTTTGTATTGCCACTGTTGCAGGAAGGTTTATTCTGTTTATCCTGGGAGGATTTAATCCATTACCTTGGCAACTTGTGAGGGGGTTAAAACTCCTTAAGGACACACAAGGAAATTATGGGCTCGGAATATTTCTTATCGTTTACAGATTTTCTATTTCTTCTAATATTTTTCTAATTTCTGATTTTGAACACATAATACCAACAATCTTAAGAAATTTTAGAAAAATGTGGTTGTTTATTTGCCGCGGAGATAAACGAACAAGCGAACACAGTCGAATGGTCCTTGGCTAATTCTGCCTGTTGTTTAATTGATGTTGTAAAATATGGTCAATGATGCTAATGAAACGACGTGTCCAATGCAAGTCACGGAATGCAATCTACTTGATCGATTTGCATCAGGATCATGTGTTGAGAAAATTAAATTGCATCTACTTTTTTTTTTGGGTTCTTTTACTAAAGAATGCATGCATAAGGTTTTATGGATCACTTAGCTTGTACCAGCGACTGCTTCTCTGTCATCATTTTGGTTTGATATAATGATTGAATTAAAGCCGTTTGGCATGAACAGTTACAAAATATAGTTACTCTTCTCTGTATAGAGTACATCTTAAAGTGACAGAGTTGTCCATGCCATATCGAGACTACTAACGACATGTTTATGATAAGTTGGAAACGGTGCTTCAACATCACTTTCATTTAGTCTTATCTATGGTTTTACTTACCAGTTACAATGAGAGAGAAATAAACCTATGGTTTACGTGGTGCAATTTCTGTGGAGAATATTTCACTCCAAGAAGGGAATTCATCCAGGAAAACCAGTCTAAGATAAGTTTCAGATTTTTTAAATCTTGAATTTTATATGGCATGTTGTATACCATGTCTTCCTCGCAGGTGTATCAATGAACCATCCCATTACTGACGTCGCAAATAATGGGTTCTTAAAGAAAATAGATGTAAATTATTGTGAAGTCCATAACGAATGCTTAAACACGAAAGATGAAATAGAGAATTCATCAATTCTCCTTGAAAAGAAATTGACAAATTGTGACGGAAGACAAAGTCGATTCCAATGCAACGATAAGAAGGGAGTAGTATCAAATCCTGGTTCTACTTATTGTTTATGTATTTATGAATTTCTAACCTTTGTGGTCTAGTAATATTTCAATTGATGAAATTCATTTGAAATAAATGTTAGTAGATGACTAACTTTGTGATGATCTTGGAAGACTATTTTCAAGGTTGTAAAGTATGAATAAGGCTTACATTAATACTTGAAAATATTTTTGAGATCATGAATATAATATGTAAAGGTGAACATATATGAGTTTGATTAGAAAAAGAGATCAAACTGTCTAAAGTGTTAATGGCTTAGTTGGAAAAACCATTTGGAAAGGGAATTAAAATTCTCGTGAATTTAGAATTCCGTTATGGAGACTAAAATCTTCGTGATTTTCTACTCCTGCTTTGAGATTAAAATCTGCGTTATTTTCTACTTAATCTTTGAGAATAAAATCGTCGTAACGTTATATTTGTTTTGGAGATTAAATTCTAAGTGATTTTATACTCGTTTTGGAGATTAAAAATCTTAGTGATTTTCTACTCCAATTTTTTATTCGGTTTGAAGATTAAAAACTTCGCCGTTTATTAAATTTGAATGTGTTACATATTATTCGGTTTGAAGATTAAAAACTTCATCGTTTATTAGATCTAATTGTATCAGATGTTACTCGGTTTGAAGATTAAAAACTTCACCGTTTATTAATTCTGAATTTGTCAGATTGGTTTGAAGATTA
This sequence comes from Nicotiana knightiana, assembly GCA_005239525.1. Taxonomy (NCBI): domain Eukaryota; kingdom Viridiplantae; phylum Streptophyta; class Magnoliopsida; order Solanales; family Solanaceae; genus Nicotiana; species Nicotiana knightiana. The sequence goes on from ML437540.1 coordinate 34,334, forward strand.
AAAACTTCACCATTTATTAATTCTGGCTCTGTCGTGACACAAACAACAATTCTTGTGGTTGGCTCTACAACGTAATAGGGAGGCAAATATGAATCTCCCTTTGAAGAAATATGTTTGGAATATGGTATTATTCATCAAACGACAGCCCCTTAGTCACTGTAATCTAGAGGCACTGCAGAAAGAATAAAACGTTAAAGGAGATGACGAATGCCTTGTTAATAAGTTCTGATTTATCCCAGAACTTGTAGGGGGAAGTTATTCTTATAGATAATCGTATACTCAGTCGAGTTCCCCATAGCAAGACGCAATCCATTCCATATGAAAAATGAAATGGAAGGAAGCCCAACTCAAATATTTTAAAGTGTGGGGGTACTAAACCAAAAAGGGAAAAGATCGGACCGGAAAATGGTTGATTGCGTTTTTATTGGATATGCAAGAAATAGTAAGCCATATCGTTTTCTGGTTCATAAATCAGAAAATTCTGACTTTCATAATAATACGGTAATCGAATTAGATAATGGTGAATTCTTTGAGATTTATCCGTATAAAAAGGAATGTGAGTCGTCTAGTGAAATATCTAAGCGACCTTGGGAAGAAGCAAAGGAAAGTACACCTAATGAGGTGAATCCAAGACGTAGTAACCGTCAAAGGACAACTACTTCCTTTTAACCAGATTTTCTGACATTCTTGTTAGAAAATGAGCTTCAAACTTTGGAAGTAGTTATGTCTTCCTCGGAAAGAAGCAGCCAATAGTGAGACAAAATCCATATTAAGTAATCATACTTGGGAAAATGGTTGATCAACCTCCAAGAAATAAACCTTTGGGTTCTAAGTGAATTTTCAGAAGGAAAATGAAAGTTGATGGTACTATTGACAAATAGTTGGCATGATTATTTGTCAAATGGTTTAGACAATGAGAATGTATTGACTATTTTGACATACACTCGTTGGTTATGAGTATTGCATACATATGAATGTTAGTAGAATTGGCTACAGTATACTGTCTTGAAATCCATCAATGAATGTGAAAACATCCTTCTTAAATGGAGATTTGGAGGAAGAAGTTTATATGGAACAACCTGAAGGGTTCGTGGTTCCTGGAAAAGAAAGAAGGTGCGTCAACTTGTTAAGTCACTTTACGGACTAAAACAAGCACCCAAACAATGACATGCGAAATTTGACCAATTAATATTGCCATGTGGATGATATGTGGATAACAGAAAATGCATAAGATATTTGAAATGTGGGGGCATTTAGCTTATGCATGACAGAGCCAATATTATACATGATGTCTATATTCTCACAAATAGTGGAAATCAATATGGTAGTTGGTACACTCTTTTTTTTTTTTTCAGTCTTAGTGAAGACTAGTTGAGTGAAACTACCAATTCAGAAATTGGTCACTTGCATTTTTCGAAAGATTGTTTCTTTCTTGAAAATTTATATTGTTTAACTCGTTTATGAAAGAATGTCACTTCAAAGGTTGCGACTTTTCATGAAAGTGCGTTTGTATGTTTTGTATAAACATGACCGTTCATGAACGAATGTATTAATGCGTTGGTCTATAATGAGGTGAACCAACAGATGAACATGACCAAAATCCATTGCAAGTTGGATTTGTTTCATGAATGAAAGTGCTATAATATGCATATCATATAGACGTATGAATAAATATTATACAATTGATTGAAAATGGCGGAATGATTGCGAAATGTGTTATATATTAAAAGGTTGTGACTACAACCGACGCCAATCATTCCTGCTGTTGTTATAATATATTATTGCTACTTTAAAGTGTAGTCAATAATATGATATGCAATAGAATGTCGAGACGCATTAGTCTACGACATATGGAAGTTCGCATTGAACTTTCATGACGATGAAACGAGTCTTGAAATGTACTCAAATTATGCTTTGCACTACAATAAGTATCCCGCGATAATAGATGGGTATAGTGATGCAAATTAAATCCTTGATTCAACCGATTCTAAACAGTCGGTGGAGCAATGTCTTGAAAATCGTCCAAACAAATGTACATTGACCGCTCTACAGTGGAGGTTGGGGTTATAGCCTTAGACAAGGCTGGTGAAGAAGCTGAATGGCTCCGGATTTTCTTCAAAGATATTCTATTTGGCCCAAACCTTTGGCACCTATTTGTATGCATTGTGATAGTCAAGCGGCAATAGGCAGGGCGGAGAGCGTTATGTATAAACGGAAAGTCTCGTCAGATACGACGAAGACATAAAACCGTTAGACAACTACTTTCTAGTGAAATTATCACTATTGATTATATAAAATCAAAGGATAATATGGCGGATCCGCTTACAAAAAGCCTAACTAGAGAGGGAGTTGAGAAATCATCTAAGGGAATGGGACTATGGCCGAGGACAAGTCATCATGGCGGTAACTCTACCTAGAATTTTGGATATTCCGAGATCTAGGTTCAAGGAGCTCAAACAAAGTTATGATTGACCGATTCAACATTGTCAAAGTAAAATCTTTGGTCCCTTCTCGTGATGAAAACAATGTTCAGTAACAAGGATAGAACTTTACATGTTCTTCAATGATTACCTAAGTTTGATGTGGTATCAATATAAAGGATTACACGTTTAGGAATCACCTAAGTAAGTGTGAAGTGGAAGCCGCTTCAATGAGAATTCTGTAAGGCCAATTCTCTACGCACTTATGAAATCAGGCGGTGTTCATGGCTGAAACGAACACAACAATGAGAACCAAAAAACGGCTAAGGGTTAATTGTGTGACTTATGATTGTCTAGGTATACACCAAAGCTCGACGGCTCAAAGATATCAAATCTACCGATTGATCGAGTATATCCGACATAAGTTCACTACAGAAAGTTCAAAGGGAAACCTCCTTATCCAGATGCGATTAGTCTTTAATTGCGAATCACACAGTATTTTCATGTATATTTTTCCACATATGTCCATTCCCCATTCATGTGGAGGATTGTTGCGTTTTTATTAAGGGGTGTGAATGGGAAAGGGAAGGGGTACCTTTTGGATTGCACCTCTTCATCTCACCCTTTGATTGTCTATAAATTTAGAGGTTTGGCCTCATTTTTCGAAGAAGAAAAATCTGAAATTATCTCCTCTCTTTCTACTTTGTTGCATTATTTTTTTTTAAAAATAAACATAAGGGTCAAGTGTGATTTGCTCTATTCTTTGAGTTCGTTGGTATCTTGCAGTTTGTATTGTCACTGTTGCATGAAGGTTTATTCCGTTTCATCCTGTGAGGATTTAATTCATTACCTTGGTAACTTATGAGGGGGTTAAAATTCCTTAAGGACACACAAGAAAATTGTGGACTCGGAATATTTCTTATCGTTTACAGATTTTCTATTTCTTCTAATAATTTTCTAATTTTTGATTTTGAACACATAATACCAACAGAGAAATTCATTCGTAATTGTCATTCTCTATATGCAACAAAAGACGACTCTGAAATTTTAAGTTGGTGAGTACGAAAATGCCAATATGAATATTTGTTATTCTATTGTGAAAATGAATATAAACTTAACACAATATGTATTTTTTAAAGTGAAAGTTATACGACACATCAAATATATACACTTTATCTATCATTTTTAGCTATACTTTTAGCAAAATTATCATTCGTACCTATATTTAAATTTTATAACAAATCCGTGAAATAAGAGATCAGTTGTTTTGAACTATACAAGAGAGCAACAAGCTCTTGCAGCTTAGTTGGTCAGAGCGCCCGTTTAGTAAGTAGAGGTCTTGAGTTTGACTCTCAACAACTAAATTCTATTTTTCTGTATTTGTATATTTCGCATTGGTTGTATTCATTGCGCGGACGACCAAATGAAAACAATTGACGCATGCAATATTTATTGCGCGTCTCTATACAAGTGATACAAGCTAATAACAATCGAATAATAGCTATAAATAATAATTAAGCAAACTATTATTACTAGACTCTAAACTATAGTGTTTTATGAAAAAAAAAATTTTTAAGTATTCGACTATTCGAAGACAATGAAAGTGTTGGTATCACATCCATTTTATTTATGGATCATGAAATTAAAGTTTTATAGATAATATACTTTCTTTCTTCTCATTTCTTTCCTAGTTAATTCTTTGTTCTTACGATTGTTGGCGAAATTGTTCTCTATTTTAGTTAATAAGATCTCTAGTTTTGTTTGTTATTAAACTTTACCTCTAAAATAACCCCCTAGATTTCATTAAATGAAACAAACTATCTATAGACTTCCTGACTTCAATTTGTAAGTTCTCAAAAAACAAAAATTCTTTGAAGATTCAAATGAAACATACATACTTTGAATTATCAAAATAAATATGAATAGAAATTGTTGTTTTTAAAAGCAAAATTTGTGAAATCTAATATTGACAGAAAATAAAAGGATAGAAGAAAAAACAAAAACGCCAGCTAATTAAGGAGCCCAGTTGCCCCCTTGTAATCATGGAGAGGGCAGCATGCCTCACCTAAATGGACCTACTTGCTATTAAGAAATATTTTACGCCAGATTTGCGTAGAAAACTCCTTTTATTTTTTGCAGAAACATTAATTCTCTTAGTTATCAAAATTTTCTAAAATTAAAGCTAAGGCTTTTAAAAATAAAAAATAAAAAATAGCTCAAAACTTTTAGATGTTATCATTTTGACCCTATTTTAAGAAAAAGTATTTTCGCTTTTCGTTTTACTTACTTTCTCTCCCTATTATTATGTTTAATTCCGTTATTTCATGTTATCTTTTCAAAATGTCAAATAATTATTTATATTTTTTTAATTTTCTACATTATTTTTAGGTTACAAACGTATAAAAGTCTAGTTCACAATTAGTAGATATCCGAATGAGTTGGTCGAGTTGCTTGAATTTCTATTTTAAAAAAATGAAAAACCGAACATGAACATTAAAAAAGTTATACATAAAGATAAAAAAATGGATTGTATTTACTAAATCTGCATGCACTTATTACAAGGTTGAAGAAAAACGAATTTGTTTGTCTTTCCTAAGACCAAATAATAATAATAATAATAATAATAATAATAATAATAATAATAATTATAATAATAATAGTAATAGTAATAGTAATAGTAATAGTAATAGTAATAGTAATAGTAATATTAATAGTAATAGTAATAGTAATAGTAATAGTACTAGTAATAGTAGTAGTAATAGTAATAATAGTAATAATAATAGTAATAATAATAATAATAGTAATAATAATAATAATAGTAATAATAATAATAACAGTAATAATAATAGTAATAGTAATAATAATAATAATAATAATAGTAATAATAATAATAGTAATAATAATAATAGTAATAATAATAATAATAATATTATTAATAATAATAATATAATTATTATAATAATAATATAATAATAATAATAATAATAATAATAATAAGGAACAACAACAACAAACTCTATGTAACCCCATAAGTGGGGTTTGGGGAGGGTAATGTATATGCAGATCTTACCCCTCGGCTCAAGGAACAGTAAAAAGGAAGCAACCAACAATAACAATACTAACAAGAAAAAAAATAAAGACACAACATGAAATAACAAAGATCTAAATATAAGAAATACAAGAATACTACTAATACTACTTGTAAGAATGATATAGCGTGTACTAAGAATGATATAATGTGTAATAACAAAGAAAATATACGAATATTACTAATACTACTAACGGTAAGGGTAGGAGAAACTCTCGACAACCTATCATTCTTCTACCATAATTCTCGACCCCACCACCTTTTTATCGAGGGTCATGTCCTCGGCAAGCTGAAGCAACGGCATGTCATGCCTAGTCACATCTCCCTAGTACTTCCTTGGCCTACCTCTGCCCTTCCTCAAACTCGTCAGGTCAACCTCTCACACCTCCTAATCAGAGCGTCTATTTCTCTCCTCATCACGTGCCTGAATTATTTCAGCCTTAATCCCCAGAGTTTATCTTCCACAAGGGTCACTCCTACCTTGTCCCTCATAATTGTAGGTGTTAGTCATTTTAATATTAAAATTATAATATGAAAGTGCATTATTTCTTGTGAGATAGTAGTTATAAATTTGCAAGAAAGTGGTCATTATTTTGGTGTAATTCTTGAAACCACTAATGCCATTATCTACCACTTATTACCCACTAAATCTTATATTTTGTAACCACCAACCCATGTTCTACTATTTTATTATCACGCTGTCTTATTATTTATTTCAAGGAAGAAATTCTACACCTATAAATTGTGGTGTTTCTTCCTTGTGTTGTAGATGATAAAATATGGTAGTGAGTATGAGAAAAGTATTTTGGTGTACATGAAAAAGGTGTGGTTGGTACTGTGGAAAAAGAGAGTTAAGAGAAGGAGAAATTTTAAGTCTCCAACTTATTCTCTACGAAAGAGAATATTATTTCTATTGAAGGAATATATTCATTTTGGTGGAGCTTTGGACTCAACAACTTGTCCCGAGTTTGTTCGAGCCATACGACGTTATCGAGCTGTTGTATCTTGGAAGGGACAAGTCAAGAGTATTATTGTTGGACCAGTGAAAATACTACCGCAGTGGGCTTGAATCTCCTTAAAGAGAGCGAGATATCTGCGCCTTAGCCTAAAGAATGTTTATTTATTTTTGTTCATCTTATTTTTCAACTGTAATTTCCTGTAATTTCACCAGCAATAACTTTATTCCTAATATTTTATTTCCTGGTATACCTATACATTCATCTCAACATCCTCATTTCTGCTACTTTCATTTTTTTGGACATGAGTTTTCTTGACTGGCCAACACTAAGCATCATACAACATAATCGTTCTAACTGCCATATGTAGAGCTTGACCTTAAGTCTTGGTGACACATTCTTATCACATAAAATATCATATGCGAGTATCTATTTCATCCACCAATTCCAGTACGATGTAAAAGAACAAGTAGTTGGAAATTTTTCAATAAGGTGAAAATAACATATGTTGTTCGGACTCTCCGAAAATATGATCAAATACGTGTAAGATCTTCTAAAAGTAATATTTTTTTTAAAAGATAATACAAATACATTTGGAGAGTCCATACACCGTAGAAAATAACTACAAAAACAAGGCCGGGGTGGGTGGTGGCCAGAAGCACATGCAAGTCAAGGGCTTGGGGGGAGACAAGGACAGATGAAAAAACTGGAATTTTGTACGTTAAACGCGGGCGAAAAAGTTAGTACTACTCAGTACGTATGAATAGTTACTCTCCCTCTGTTTTAATTTATAATTGGATGCCCAATTGAAGAAAAAAATTAAGAACTAAAATTGTAATTGTAAATATGCTATTATGACATTTGACGTGGTTATAAGTCTTTTGAAACTTGTGATTTTAAAGTCTTCTTTTTTTCCTTCGATAACTCTAGTCTAGCTTTTTGAAGGAGAGTTTGGAACAACGGTAAAATTGTTTCCATGTGATCTATAGGTTAGGAGTTTGAACTGTGAAATCAATTATTAAAACTTGCATCGGAATACGCTTTCTATATCACAACCTTGGAACGAAGCTCTTTCCGGAATCCTAGATCGAACTTACTTTTTTTAGTCTTGTTTCTTATTTACATTGGGTGCTGGAGATGAGGTCGCACCAACCAACGGAATAGGTTTAAGGATTTGTAAAATCAACTGAGGGGTCCTAATATATTTTCCTCGAATACAACGACTATTAGAAGTAAAGTGGGAAGATAAGGGGGTCCAAAAACAACATGCTTAAGTCATTTTCTCGTCAAACAGGGATTTAGGAAGAGGGACATCATCAGATAAGGACAGATGATTAAACTGGTCTTTGCACGTTGTATACGGGCGATAAAGCTAATTTGTCATCGCAATAGTACTCTTTACCATATATATATATATATATATAAAACCTGTGGTGCTAATTGATTTGAACAGTAGTATCTTGATAAAGACGAATTCAAAATTTTAATTGTATAAGTTCAAAAGTGAAATTCCAACTATTGAACTTATCATCTTGTTTGAGTATTGGCTAGCACTCTTGTGGCACGTGGCACTGAGCCTCTACATGTTGTTTGACCAAAAAATATATCTCTTGGTTCAAATAACTAAATCTATATGAATAAGGATTAATCTTAGCTAACAATAATATTCATAGATGGAGTTCATACAGAAGCGGCGAATATAACATAGATCTGGTCGGACAATGACAGTAACATACAATAAAATGTTCTAGAAATCAGAAGCAATGATATAGCATTCAATAATAATGAATAGCAACAAATGACATTTAAGTAAATAGAAGGAACGCGTCACCTAAAAAAGGATGGAATAATGGGATATTTTCTCCGACAACGTGAATGATAGACAATCCCTTCAATATTTGAGTAATTCTCGGATCTAGTGGAAAAGTGTAGGCATGAATCTCAGTTAAAATGTGATGTTTGTATCTCAGCAAATGAGATCTGATACTTTAAGTCAAAGTGTGATCTTTACAAATGAATATCACATGTCTCCTATCATTCTCTCTTTTTCTATTTATAGGGAATGCGTTCCTAAGAAGCCCTAATAGTACAAGTCTAGAAAATATCCACTAGATTTTCTCTAATATCCTATTTTGAAAACTAGCCGTTACAACTGTGTCAATGATAGTCAACCTCGACCTCGACCCTTGTTAACCCCTTGACCACGACTCTCGTTGACTCTTCGAACACAGACTTCGTTGCTCCTTGGGCCATTTCGACAAACGACAACTTGAGAACTCTTCCTTCATTACTATCATGGCTTGAATATTCTAAAGCACTTTGACCCATGCACATGTAACTTGAACAATCTTGTATTTGTGTATCATGGATGAATAAAGTAGGATACATGTACAATATACAGTCCATATATACAGTTTAGCTATATATAATATATATGAACCTTGCATGTAAGAAAAATTTTGTGAAGCCAGAGACAATGGTGAGGCTTTTTATTTTTATTTTTTATTTTTTATTTTTAATTTGTATACAAAAGCAAAAAAAGATTAAAACCTATACATATAATTAACAAGATTACGCTTATTCTAAAGTGGACCAACAGATTAAATCGTCTCTGTATATGTGAATCGGCTAGCTGGACTATAAATATACTCCTATATAATTTGAAGACCGCTATAGTTATTTCAGTCCAACACAGTACTCTCATGGAGCTGGCAATCTCTTGTTACGTTAGCAGCATTAGCTAGCTAGCTAACGGTAGACACTATTTCCTAAACATGTTCAAGTTAAATGTATTGATAATATAAACGATATTTATATAATCATATTACTAATTAAGTAATTATAATTAATCTTTTAGTTAGCATTGACAAATTGATAATGTATTAAAAATAATTACTCGCATGCTATCATAGGTTAAAATTCGTATTAAAAGAAATGGCAGAGCCACATGCATTCGCTAGAAAATTATGAGTACTATATATCTAAGAAAGATTCTTTATATATATATATATATAATATATATATATATATCATATATTGACTCCCATAAGCTTTTCTTGGATTTATTTATTTATATTTTGACTTTCCTTAGTAAAAATTCTCGCTGTGCTACTAATTACACAAACAATATATAGATACTAGTAGTAGTTGTAAATATGTATATATAGTACTCTGAACAGTACTTTGGTAGAACTCAACATATTTCTCTGTTGGAATATTGTACTCTTGCTTGTGGCCCATGCAACTTCTTTTGTAAATGCATGGCTAGCTCTGTGTAATAAATAATCGGTCTGTGTTTTTTAGTAACAACCAGGCGCTAGGGCAGCCAATATAATTAAAAGAATTTACATGAGTGTTTATAATTGACAAAAAGTTCCTTATATTTTTCGATTATTACAAGTCTTTGTGTAATTTGAACGTAGCAACTGTCATCATTCTTTTCGAACAATGTCTTAAACGGAATCTACCCAGTGGTCACTCCATGGTCAATACCCTTTATACTCCCTCTTTTTTAATTTATGTATTTATTTTAATGATTTTCAAGATATATATATATATATATATATATATATATCTTGAAAATCATTAAAATAAATACATAAATTAAAAAAGAGGGAGTATAAAGGGTATTGACCATGGAGTGACCACTGGGTAGATTCCGTTTAAGACATTGTTCGAAAAGAATGATGACAGTTGCTACGTTCAAATTACACAAAGACTTGTAATAATCGAAAAATATAAGGAACTTTTTGTCAATTATAAACACTCATGTAAATTCTTTTAATTATATTGGCTGCCCTAGCGCCTGGTTGTTACTAAAAAACACAGACCGATTATTTATTACACAGAGCTAGCCATGCATTTACAAAAGAAGTTGCATGGGCCACAAGCAAGAGTACAATATTCCAACAGAGAAATATGTTGAGTTCTACCAAAGTACTGTTCAGAGTACTATATATACATATTTACAACTACTACTAGTATCTATATATTGTTTGTGTAATTAGTAGCACAGCGAGAATTTTTACTAAGGAAAGTCAAAATATAAATAAATAAATCCAAGAAAAGCTTATGGGAGTCAATATATGATATATATATATATATTATATATATATATATATAA